>JAFFZY010000084.1:0-36606 GCA_018397935.1 Propsilocerus akamusi
GCGAAAGCATTTCTTTATCAAGGAAAAGATGCTGGTGATTTTGATTGTGATGTCGAAATTGAGAATGTTCCCATAACGCAATCGCAAGATCACGATGATTGCTCGCATCGCTTAAACGACGCAAAAGATCGAGTGCAAACGCTGGTGATCCTGATAACCTTACTACTGAGGACTTCAACAAATACGTTTCAACAGAATAAAGTCAGAAAAGCTCTCTAAGCTCGAAGACCACTAAAGCTTATCAGAATACGTCAAAAAGTGAGCTGAATTTCTCAATTGCTACCGTAGCAAGAGACCAGAACGAATGTCCTGTGAACCATGAGCGATTTGAGTGTCCTTAAAAGTTACTTTCGAAAACAAAGTTGATTTACGTATAGAATAAAGTTAAAAAAAATCATTATAACTATTATCATAATTATCATTGTTATTTTATTTTATTGCTACAAATCTATCATCTATAAAAATCTCGTTTTTTCTCTCGGTCTCCTATGAGATTCGTCTCGGAGCCTTCAGATCTCGTCTCGGAAAACCGAGATTTTAAAATGTCTGAGATTCTAGAAGTATAGCACGACAGCTCATTTCTGTATTTGTGATACTGTTTCAGCTCATCTGGAAGCTTGTTGATATTCTCTGGCCATCCATTCTCAATTAATTTCATCTCTTGATCATTATCGGATCTTTTATAGCTTCTTCTTTAATATTTTCTATCGTCTCGTTAGATATCGGCAAGTCTACGGCTCTTTTCTCAACAAGCTTGATGTAAGCCATTCGCTCAGTTTTTAACAATGGCGCTCTTGACAGCGTATCAGACAGGATAATTTATTTTCCAGGAACATGCACAATCTTGATTCGATATCTTTGAAGAACATCAGCATTGATTGAGTCTTGAGATTTGAATCTTAATTTGGTTTCTTGTTTGATGACCAGCACAAAGCTTGTGATCATACTTGTCGAGAATTTCTCAACTAAAAACCATAAACTAATTGATCAAACCTTTCACAGGCGAAGCAAATGGCTAAGTATCATTTCTTTTCCATTTGCGAGTATCTCTTTCAGGGGGCGTCAATGATCGCGAAGTTATTGGCTTTCGTCTTGAATGACTACTCGGCTTGTCCATTTGGGATTACCTCAACGTTTTGTCGGTAACAATTTCGCTCACAATTGCTTCGAACGCATGATGGAGCATCATCACTTGAATTCCTTAGCATTTTTCAGTGATCCTAACACTCAGCCTAGGAATGAACTTCGAGAGGTAGTTTACTATGCCAATGTATCACTTTCAGTGGGCGTCAATGATCGGAAGCAAAGTATATTGCTTGTCGTCTTGAATGATTACGTCGGCGTGTCCATTTGGGATTCCTCAACGTTCTGCCGGTAACAATTTCGATCACAATTGCTTTGAACGCATGAATTATTCCGGGAGCCACTGGAATTCCTTAGCATGTTACAGTGATATTAACACTCAGCCTAGGAATGAACTTCGAGAGGTAGTTTACCATGCCAATGTATCTCTCCAATGCTCTATTGTCATCTGGATGCTCTATTATCAATTTGCCAGCTCCGGTCCACTGACATTTCACTTGTGCGAGTTCATCTTGTATTTTGAACTTCAAATTCGCTGATAAGATTGAGTTGCTGTTGAAACAAATCACATTTATCATTTGTGCTCTCTCCGTATTCACTGCATTCCTGAGCCTGATTCCGACGATCAAGTTGTTTATTTTCTGATTTAGGCCAAATGCTGGCACAGTTCCTTCTTGAATTCATGACTGATGCCACAAAACTTGCATTTCTTTGAAGCCTTCACTTGCACTGATTATAATTGCTTTTCGTTATGTTTATTTCGTTCATTGTCCATTTGGCTAACATTCCTATGTCGCAGTCTCTTCACCAACTTCTCACATTTGGATTACCTTCTCCAGATTGCTTTCATTTTTCGGCACCACCATCTTTATGAAATGAGATATCTTGTTTCCTTATTGTTGACTCCAAATGCCAATCTATCACGGAGCAATTTATTTATTTATTTGGATTTCGGCTACAATAACAGCAATGCCCTTTTGATGCAGCAAAACGAATGAATTGTTTGAATGATGATTAAATGTTTTTAGGAAAAAATGCTTTTGAAATGAGATTCATTAAGAGATGATGTTTTTAAACTGCTTTTGGGTTACCGACAGTTTTTCGGGCCACCAGATCACTTTCTTAAATATTATTAATTCTCGGAAGCATCGCGGCCGTCGATATACCCCACCATTGCGCGTTTTTTGATGAGAACTAAGGAAGATTAACACTGGCGTCACAACCCAAAAGCAACGGGAATCAAGGAAATCAGAAAATTTAATGGTATTCAGGAAACTCCGCTCGAAACAGAAGCCCGTTGGGCGGGATGTTCGGTTCCGAGAAATATTTAAAACAGTAAATTTTTCTTTTTTCACTTTCCAAAGGTTGCTGATTCAATTGTTTTTCAAGCTTGCCGACAGAGTCATTGTCCTTGTACTTTCAGTTCTCGAATGCTTTTTCAGTTCTATTATATATATACTCATTAATGTTTGGTCTTCCAGTATGTTGGATCATACTTGTGAAACAGATATCGATTAAACATCAATCCGTTGTTTCGCTTCCAATTATTCCTGATTAACTCCAAAATTTCACCCGACAGTCGTGTTTTCAGTTGCTTCTGGTTTTTCGAGCGACATGTAGAATGCAAACGCAGACGATTGGTGTTTCAACAGCGTTGCAACCTGAAATTGTTTGTCCTCTAAGTTCAACATTGATCTCATGCTATAATTTCTGAATATAGCCTCGAAAATTCTTAGACCTTCTAACGGATCAGCACTTTTCACGTTCAGCTCTGTTGGTGCTTTCACATTTGGGTTGAATTTGGTCTACAGCTCTACTTGATGAGCTGGCACTCGACACGCTATGATTCAATGGTGAAATGCTGACTGTTCTCCACGTTTTTTTTCTCTTTGGTCGATTCTAATTCTGACTTTTAGGTTGAGTTCTTCAGATTCTTTGGTTTCTGACATGGATACAACTCGTACTCCTAATGGCCACTTCGTCACCATGGTATCCGAATGAATGACAAAGATGTCGATATGCTTAATAAAGTATTTATTATGTGTAATTTACAGAGACGATGTAACGTGTTTTACTCTCGGCAAACGGCAAACGAGATTTCATTACGAGAAATAATCAAAACGAGATTTTGAAAAAAATTGAAAAAGTCGATGAATTAAGATTCAAATTGATTTCTAAGAATTTTACGCTCGAAACTCTATTCAAACCTTTGATTGAATAATCGAATGACTCTTCTCGATAATTTAGGAAGCATGGGCAACTCTTTTTTCTCTGTATCGAATTGACATTTTTTACCGGAGCATAGAGCGGTAGAGGTTTTCTGTTCACATCGTTTTGAAATTTCAAGTAAAAAAAACTAGAAAATTTTAGAAACGAAGGTTTGGATTATCAAAATTATGAATTTTGGTAGCACTGACCATGAAAGAGTTGCGAGAGAAACTTTCACAAAATGACAAAATCATCACAGAAGGAGCATTGGAATTTTTATTGAAGGAACTTCGAATTCATCAGAAAACCTTCGGAGAACGCTTGAGAAATAGATCGAGAAGAGGATACCTAAATTAACAGTGAGTCTGCTCAGGATTAGAGATTAACGTTCCAGGAACCTTAACGAGAAGCAGGAATATTCGTTCACATTGGCAAAAAGGACGAGATTGTAAAGAATATGGCGAAAGCATTTCTTTATCAAGGACAAAGATGCTGGTGATTTTGATTGTTGTCGAAATTGAGAATGTTCCCATAACGCAATCGCAAGATCACGATGATTGCTCGCATCGCTTAAACGACGCAAAAGATCGAGTGCAAACGCTGGTGATCCTGATAACCTTCTACTACTGAGGACTTCAACAAATACGCTTCAACAGGAATAAAGTCAGAAAAGCTCTCTAAGCTCGAAGAACCACTAAAGCTTATCAGAATAACGTCAAAGAAGTGAGCTGAATTTCTCAATTGCTACCGTAGCAAGAGACCAAACGAATGTCCTGTGCAACCATGAGCGATTTGAGTGTCCTTAAAAGTTACTTTCGAAAACAAAGTTGATTTACGTATAAGAATAAAAGTTTAAAAAAAAAATCATTATATCTATTATCATAATTATCATTGTTATTTTATTTTATTGCTACTAAATCTATCATCTATAAAAATCTCGTTTTTTCTCGGTCTCCTATGAGATTTCGTCTCGGAGCCTTCAGATCTCGTCTCGGAAAACCGATTTTAAAATGTCTGAGATTCAGAAGTATACATCACAGTAAGTAGACGTATACAGCACGAAGCTCATTTAGCTCATTTTCTTTTTATTACTGTTTCAGCTCATCTGGAAGCTTGTTGATATTCTCTGGCCATCCATTCTAAATTAATTTCATATCTTGATCATTATCGGATCTTTTATAGCTTCTTCTTTAATATTTTCAATTGTCTCGTTAGATATCGGCAAGTCTACGGCTCTTTTCTCAACAAGCTTGATGTGACTCTCATTCGCTTTAGTTTTTAACAATGGCGCTCTTGACAGCGTATCAGACAGGATAATTTATTTTCCAGAACAGTACAATCTTGATTCGATATCTTTGAAGGAACATCAGCATTGATTGAGTCCTTGAAGATTAGAATCTTAATTTGGTTTCTTGTGTATGATGACCAACACAAAGCTTGTGATCAGACTTGTCGAGAATTTCTCAACTAAAAACTTAACTAATTGATCAAACCTTTCACAGGCGAAGCAATGGCTAAGTATCAGTTCTTTTCATTTGCGAGCATCTCTTTTCAGGGGCGTCAATGATCGTGAAGTAAATGGCTTTTCGTCTTGAATGACTACCTCGGCTTGTACATTGGGATTACCTCAACGTTTTGTCGGTAACAATTTCGCTCACAATTGCTTCGAACGCATGATGGAGCATCATCACTTGAATTCCTTAGCATGTTCAGTGATCCTAACACTCAGCCTAGGAACGAACTTCAGAGTAGTTTACTATGCCAATGTATCTCTCCAATGCTCTATTGGCATCTGGCTCTGGCATTTTCTGAATGGCTCCAGTTTTGCTGGATCTGGTTTTATGCCTTCATTTGTGAGAGGGTGACCGAAGAATGAAATGGAGCTTTTGCACAGCTCCACTTGCCGGACTTGATTGAGTTGAGGGTGCAATTAGCTCGTTTTAAATGCATCAGCAATGCCTCCAGTTGTTGTCATGGTTTTCTCGTGCCTTGTCTTTCGTTTCGCCGCCACTTCCAATGACTACGATTTCATCCGCTAGCGCATGTACTCCATGGAGTCCACTAATAATTTCGTAGAGTTTTAAAGTTTTTTGAGCGCTTCAATGCTGTGTTTAGGCATTTTGCCGCACCATTCAGTGCTTCTTGAGCAGCCTTTGAATTCTAATTGGGATTCTTCTTGGCGACTGGATGACTGGTTTTACATTGTCGTCTATCTCTAAATGCACGTTTTCGGCCATAGTTCCGGGACCAACAAAAATCTTTTCGCACTTTTCCAATAAGTTTCCAAATGCTAAGTACAGTTCCTTCTTGCATTCATGACTGATGCCACATTGATTGCATTTCTTTGAAGCCTTCACTTGCACTGATGATAACTTGCTTTTCATTATGTTTATTTCGGTTCAATTGTCCATTTGGCTCATCTACCTGACAGTTCCTTCACCAACTTCGCATATTTCGATTACCTTCTCTAAACTGATGCTTTCATTTACACCATCATTATTGAAAATGAGATTATTGTTTCCTTGTTCGTTACTACAAATACCATCTATCACAAAGCAATTGTTTTTCAAGCTTGTCGACCATTGTCCTTGTACTTGCAGTTCTCGAGATGCTTTTTCAGTTCTGTTAGATACTCATTAACGAATGCAAACGCAGACGGTCCAATAGTGTTCAACAGCGCTGCAACTTGAAATTTGTTGTCCTCTAAGTTCAACATTGATGTCACGCTGTAATTTTTGAACGTAGCATCGAAAATTCTTAGAATTTCTGACGGATTGAATCTGGTCGACATCTCTACTTGATAAAATGCCGACTCTTCTCCCACGCTGTTTTCTTTGGTCGATTTTTATTCTGATTTTCAGGTTGGGTCCAACTATTCTTCAGATTCTTTGATTTCTGACATGGATTCTGACATGGCATTCTCCTAGTTGACCACTTCCGTCACCATGTTCTGGTGAATGAATGACAAGGATGTCAATATGCTTAATAAAGTATTTATTATGTATCGAATTTACATAGACGATGTAACGTGTTTTACTCTCGGCAAACCGAGATTTCATTACGAGAAATATTCAAAAACGAGATTTTAAAAAAGATCGATAAAAGATCGTTGAATTTAAGATTCAAACTGATTTCTAAGAATTTATTTATTTACACTCGAACAATGAACAACCTCTATTCAAACCTTTGTTATTTAATCGAATTGAATCATTTACCGGAGTATAGACAGACCGTAGAGGTTTTCTGTTCACATCGCTGTAAAATTTCAGGTAAAAAACTAAAAAAAAATTTTACAAAATGTTTGGATTATCAAAATTATGAATTTTGGTAGCACTGACCATGGAAAGAGTTGCGAGAGAAACTTTTACAAAATGACAAAATCATCACAGAAAGAGCATTGGAATTTTTGTTGAAGGAACTGCGACTTCATCATAAATCCTTCAGAGAACGCCTGTTAGGAAAGCTTCTCAAGCTTTCTATTTCTCAAATAGATCGAGAAGAGAATACCTAAATTAGCAGGGAGCCTGCTCAAATTTCTTAACGATCCAGGAGTCCTTAACGAGAAGGAGAAATATCCGTTCACGTTGGCTGAAAAGACGAGATCGTTAAAGAGGGAATCAGAATATGGCGAAAGCATTTCTTTATCAAGGACAAAGATGCTGGTGATTTTGACTGTGATGTCGCAATTGAGAATGTCCCCATAATGCAATCGCAAAATCACGATGGTTGCTCGCATCACTTAAACGACGCAAAAGATCGAGTGCTAACGCTAGTGATCCTGATAACCTTACTACTGAGGACTTCAACAAATACGTTTCAACAGGAATAAAGTCAGAAAAGCTCTCTAAGCTCGAAGAAGCACTAAAGCTTATCAGAATAACGTCAATAAGAAGTGAGCAGGATTTCTCAATTGTTGCTAACTACCGTAACAAAGACCAGAACGAATGGCCTGTGCAACCAGGAGTGATTTAAAAGTCCTTAAGTTACTTTCAAAAACAAAGTTGATTTGCGTATCATTTTTGCAAAATCTATAATTTGTAAAAATCTCGTTTTTTCTCGGTCTCGTACGAGATCTCGTCTCGGAGCCTTCAGATCTCGTTTCGGAAAACCGAGATTTTAAAATGTCCGAGATCCTAGAAGTATAGAACGGCAGCTTATTTCTGTATTTGTGATACTATCTCAGCTCATCTTGAACCTTCTTGATATTCTCTGGCCATCCATTCTCAATTAATTTCATCATATTGACCATTGTCGGACCTTTTATAGCTTCTTCTTTAATGTTTTCCATTCTCTCGCCAGATATCGGCAAGCCTTCGGCTCTTTCCTCAACAAGCTTGATGTGACCATTCGCTTCAGTTTTTAACTATGGCAGAGCGCCATTGACAGCGTATCAAACAGGACCATTTCTTTTCCAGGAACATGCACAATCTTGATTCGATATCTTTGAAGGAACATCAACACTGATTAAAGTCGTTTTGTGATCTTGTAAATTGGTTTCCTGTGTATATTGACCAACACAAAAGTTTGTGATCTTTTTCGATTTGCGAGTATCTCTTTTCAGTGGGCGTCAATGATCCGGAAGCAAAGTATATTGCTGGTCGCCTTGAATGATTACCTCGGCTTGTCCATTTGGGGATACCTCAACGTTCTGTCGGTAACAATTTCGATCACAATTGCTTTGAACGCATGATGATTGTCCGGGAGCCACTGGAATTCCTTAGCATGTTACAGTGATCTTAGCACTCAGCCTAGGAACGAGTGGAATGCGATCATGTTTCACTACCTGGAATGTTATTTTGTGTCATTCTTTACTCACGATACACTTTAATATCACTTAGCCAAGAGTTTCAATTTTGTTGTTGCCGAGACTAGGTAGACTTTTGTCCTCTTAACATGTTCTTGAAATTTTTTTTCCAATTAGGTTTGCCAGCTCCGGTCCAGCTGACATTTCACTTGTGGGAGTTTATCTTGTATTTTGAACTTCAAATTCGCTGATAAGATTGAGTTGCTGTTGGAACAAATCACAATTATAATTTGTGGCTCGTCATCGTATTCACTGCAGCCTGATTCCGACGAATCAAGTTGTTTTATTTTCTGATTTAGGCCAAATATTGGGCACAGTTCCTTCTTGAATTCATGACATATGCCACAATACTTGCATTCTTTGAAGCCTTCACTTGTGTTAACGACCAAGTTCAATAAAATACAAATACATATACAGTCCACTATCTCTAAAGCATTGAACAATAAAATCAGTACAGTTTACAAGTCGAACAAACAAGACACGTTTTTTATTTAAGCTCAACGCAAACATTTGGTCCTGCGGAGCCACGGATAGCAAAAACACTTGCAAACGTCGCGTAAGTGTTATAGCAGTCAGCACAGCGTGAAAATAAATCGAGAAAGTCTCAATTTTCACCAAAAATCATCAAATTAAGAAAATGCCTCAAGGCATCATCAATCAATGATCAAAATCGGCTGAACCGAGTCGAATTCATAAAGTTCCTTTACAATCGTGTGACATCACTGGAACGGGGTGATAACGGAACAGGAATTTTCTAAAGGAAATTCATTAAGTTACGCGAAGATTCTCCTACATCTTGAATATCATTTAATATCAACGATGTCGGATGATGAAGCTACATTCAACGAAGCGGCTATTAAAGCCCAAAAGACAATGCAAAAGACAAAAATCACCAAAACCAAAACTTTTGTCGACAGCTTTGACAAGGAGGTTAGTGATTTTCAAGAGCTCACAGTGCGTCGCAAACATCTTCAAGATGTATACAAAGAATTTGAGCGTCTAGTTTACCTTCTGATCGAATATCACAATGCAGATCAAGCTAAGATGGAAACTATTCAAGAAGAATTGAGTGAGGTGGATGAACGCGTGGTGAGCATCGAAGCGCGAATCATTCGAATCATTGCTGAGTACCGTCAATCTCATCCAGAATACAGAGATGACGAAATTTCTCATACAGGTGAGCATGGATCTAAACCCTTAGATATCAAATTGCCCAAGATCAAATTACCGGATTTCGATGGAAGTTACACCAACTGGGTGACGTTTAGAGACACATTCACTGCTCTCGTGCATTCTTGAACTCAAATCGACAACATAGTCAAGTTTACACATCTTCTGGGGGCTCTCAAGGATGATGTTAAAAAGTCGTTGGGTCCAGTAACATTATCAGAGTTGGGTTACAACAATTACTGGAAGAATCTTCAAGCAAAATATGACAATGAAAGAAAGATTGTAGAAGCATATATTGAAGCAGTTTGGTCAGTTCCTATCGTTCAAAAAGGTTCTGCGTCAGATCTCGAACGACTCATCACAGCAGTCAAAACAAGCACGCAGTCTTTAGCCATGTTGGGATACGAGACTGATAAGTTATCTGAACAATTCTTCATGTTGTCAATTACAAAGAAGCTCGATCATCAACTTCGTATCGACTGGGAAGATGAGAATCCAATCTATCAGCTTCCAAAGTTGGAATCGTTAATTAAGTTCCTTGAACGACGAGCTCATGCTCTAAAAGCCATTTCAAGTAATTCAGCACAAGCATCGTCAGCTACAAACAATCAAAAAACGAAACAATCGTTTAAGCCACAGATACCAGTAAAATCGATGATCATAACCAGGACGACAGATAACCAAAATAAATCGATTCATTGTATTCTGTGCAACAGTACTAGTCATTTCATCTATAAATGTAATCAGTACCTTTCACTGCCAGTAGGTGAGCGGTATAGAAAATTAATTGAACTAAAAGCCTGTTTGAATTGTATGCGTCAATCTCATCAACAACAAAACTACAATCAGTGCTACCAAGCTTCGAACGGTAGTGAAGAATTATCTAGCAAGCAGAAAATCTCCAATCAGTGTTATCAAGCTTCGAAAGATAAACGAACACAGTTTCAGAGACATCCATTTTATCAGTGTTATCAGACAGGTGGCGATGGTAAGCAACATCTATTAAGTCCACAATCAAGTGAAGTTTTAAGTACGGCGAGTAAGCCTAAATCAAAATCAGTTCAGCAATCGTCGCTGAATTATCAAGCAACCATTAAACGATCATCATCAAGCAAAGACAGTCATCCAGATCGAGAAGTTCTTTTGTCAACAGCTAGAGTGCTGATAAAGACTAGACAAGGACGTTTCATCGAATGTCGAGCCATGCTTGATTCAGGTTCACAATCTAATTTCATTTCAGAAGATCTAGCTCAACGTTTAGGTCACGAAATAATCAATAGTCCAATGCCTGTTACTGGATTGGGTGACATGAAAACCAAAGCAGATCGTAAAATAAATGCCGAAGTACGATCACAAACATCACAATTCCAGATGAAGTTGCAGCTTCGTTTGATACCATTCGTTACGAACCGATTGCCTTCAATTGCCATTGATATTTCAAGATGGAATATTCCTCCATTCATGCGTATGGCGGATCCAGGTTTCAATACACCATCAAAAATTGACATATTATTAGGTGTTGATGTTTTCTTCAGATCGCTTCAAAATGAGAGTATTGTCATTCATCACCAACTACCACCATTACGTCAAACAAAGTTTGGATGGATCATTGGGGGTGAAGTTGATTCACTTCAAAATAAAGCCCAGAATAACGCTAATTTCTGTGGGCATCTCACATCAACTTATGAAGCCGAAGACAACATTCAGCTCAACAAAAATCTTCAAAAATTCTGGAAACTTGAATCAGTACCATCATCGTCAAGATGGTCACCAGAAGAAACTGAAGCCGAAAAACATTTTATGGAAACTTTTACACGAGATTCTACGGGACGATTCACCGTCAGAATGCCAGTGAAAGCTAACTTCAATCAGTTGCAAGACTCAAGAGAAGTAGCCATGAAACAATTCTACTATCTCGAACGCAAATTGGAAGCCAGCCCAGAAATGAAACAGCAATATCACGATGTGATCAATGAATATATTCAGCTTGGTCACATGCGAAAAATCGAAGATTTCAACAACGACGAAATCACATTCACATTGCCACATCATGCAGTGATGAAACCAGCAAGTACGACAACCAGCTGTCGAGTCGTATTTAATACTGGAATAGAAGGTCCATCGGGTGCTACGATGTCGAAAATACCAGTATATGTTTACAACAGACATTGCCAAGATGTATCGACAGATCAACATGCATCAATCAGATACGAAACTTCAAAGAGTTTTGTGGCGAGAATCTTCAAAGCAACCACTAGAAACATTTGAGCTGACAACAGTGACATTCGGGACATCGTCAGCCCCCTTTCTAGCTACACGAACGCTTGCTCAATTGGCCACAGAAGAATCGTCCTCATTTCCATTAGGATCACAGGTAATACTTGCTGACCCATATATGGATGATATCATTTCAGGCGCAGATACAATCGAAATGGCACAAGAAAAGATTCGTCAGATGATAAGAATCACCGAAAGAGGTAAATTCCATTTACGAAAATGGTGTTCCAATGCCCCTGAAGTTCTGCAAAATATTCCTGAAATCGACCGCAATACCATTACCAGCGAAGGTGTTGAAGCCATCAAAACCCTTGGTATTTTATGGGATCCATCTGAGGATACGTTCTTTTTCGACATCAGATCAACTACAAGTAGCGACACAATTACAAAGCGAACGATATTATCTGCAATTGCCAAAATCTTTGATCCATTCGGATTTCTTGCCCCAACGATGATGTGTGCAAAAATACTTCTTCAGACTTTGTGGACATTGGATCTAAATTGGGACGATGAAATACCCTCTGATGTTCAACAAGAATGGTCAGAATTTAGCAACACAATCAAACATTTAAACGACATTCGCATCCTTCGTCATGCAACAGTCAATCATGCAAAATCAATTCAGTTACATGGTTTTGCTGATGGATCGCGAAAAGCTTACGGCGCCTGTGTCTACATTCGAACCGTTAATCAGGAAGGTGAAGTAAAATCTCAATTGTTGTGCAGCAAATCACGAGTATCCCCAATCAAGACAATTACAACAAATCGATTGGAACTATGCGCAGCATTGCTTTTATCAACTCTTATCAACGTCGTTATCAATGCAATGGACATTCTTTTCGAGAAAGTCATCCTTTGGACAGACTCGACTATCACTCTACAATGGATAAACACATCGCCTCATAGATTGCAAACATTCGAAGCGAATCGAGTAGCTGAAATTCAACGTTTGACCGAAAGTTTAATTTGGAATCACGTCAGAACTCACGAAAATCCAGCTGATCCATTGTCCCGTGGTGTAAAACCATCACAGCTAAAAGAATTGTCGCTTTGGTGGCACGGTCCAAGTTTTCTACTTCAAACAGAAGAAGATTGGCCCCAGTGGATATCATCAGTTTCTTGTAATGAGCTACCGGGTCTGCGATCAATTACGAAACATGTTATGGTTACGACATCTGAACCGCCATTCGATTTGCTACAGCGATATAGCTCATACATCAAATTGTTGCGCATCACAGCTTGGTGCCAACGTTTCATCAGGAATAGTCGAAACAAAACCGATAAATCAATAGGGAAAAATTATGAACAATCACTAAGCGTTGAAGAATTGGAGTCTTCAAAGTTCATAATAATCAAGTTAATTCAAAAATCCTACTTCCAGCAAGAAATGAAAAATCTTCAAAATAATTCAGACAAGGTGACAACCAACAGCTCCATCAAATGCCTGAATCCATTTCTTGATCGCCACGGAATCATCCGAGTTGGTGGCAGACTACAAAATGCAACTCACTTACCATACAACGCACGACATCAAATACTCATGCCGTATGATCATACAATTTCGTTTTTAATCATGCTTGATTTTCATTATAGCAATTATCATGCTGGACCATCATTAACATTAGCATCATCACGATCAGAATTTTGGTTTATCAAAGGATTGAAGTTAGCACGCAAAGTCTATCGTCAATGTGTGACCTGCTGCAAGTACAAGCCCATAATGATGGAACAGCTGATGGCGAATTATCCCCAAGAAAGGGTCACTCCCTCTCGGGCATTCAAGATCACTGGTGTCGATTTGTGTGGATATTTCTTCATCAAGAACAAAAATCAACGTAAAGGTACCCCAATTAAGTGCTACGTCGTTTCATTCATTTGCTTTAGCACAAAGGCGGTTTATCTTACAATTGTGCTCGATCAATCTACGGACAGCTTCCTTGCTGCATTTAAACGCTTTATATCCCAACGTGGAAAACCATCAATTATGTGGTCTGATCATGGAAGTAACTTCGAAGGTGCTCGTAACAAGTTAAAAGATCATTATGAGCAGTACATGGAAGAAATCTCATCAAAACCTTTCAACGATTTCCTTGTTAAGAAAGAAATAAAATGGAACCCCCCACCATATACTCCAAATTTTGGCGGGCTATGGGAATCTTCAATCAAGTCCTTTAAACACCACTTCAAAAGGATTGTCAGAAACGAAATTCTCACATACGAGGAAATGACCACTCTTGTGACTGAAATTGAAGGAATTTTGAATTCACGTCCACTGTGGCCACAATCAAATAATCCAAATGATCCTGAGCCATTAACTCCATTTCATTTTCTCACTGGTGGACCTTTTGAGCCCATTCAAGAACCAGATTTGAATGACATACCATCAAATCGATTGACACGCTGGGAAAACGTTACAAAGATGGTACAATCATTTTGGAAACGTTACGCAACGGAATATTTACATACATTGCAACAGCGCTACAAGTGGCAAGAACAAAAGGAAAATATTCGAGTAGGAGAATTGGTCTTCATCAAAGACGATAATATTTCTTTAGGCCGATGGCTCATGGGAAGAGTTTATCAAGTAGACCTGAAAAATGATGGAAATGTTCACATGGTTCACATCAAGACTCAAAACGGGATAACTAAACGTGGAATCAGTAAATTGTGCAAGTTGCCAATTGACTGTGAAAATTGAATTTTAATTGACAATCAACCATTTCGTCACATATCCGGCAACGTCAAAGCGTCAATTTAAAATCTTTATGAAACAGTTTTTCTCAAAACTATTTCCACTCCTTTATCCTTCCGAAACTTCCTTTTTCCTTTCCGTTCAATTTTTTGCAGGTTCAGTCGGTAGCAGAAAGTCTTAAGTTTACGTCGGTAGCAGAAAGTCTTAAGTTTTCGTCGGTAGCAGAAAGTCATAAGTTCTCATCGAAAGAAGAAAGTCTCAATCAGAGAGTTGAAGTAGTTTAACGACAGGATAAAGCCAGGAGCTAGTCAATTTTGAAAGCGAACCTTTCAACGGGGGCGTATGTTAACGACCAAGTTCAATAAAATACAAATACATATACAGTCCACTATCTCTAAAGCATTGAACAATAAAATCAGTACAGTTTTACAAGTCGAACAAACAAGACACGTTTTTTATTTAAGCTCAACGCAAACAACTTGCACTGATTATAACTTGCTTCTCGTTATGTTTAATTCGGTTCCATTGTCCATTTGGCTAACATGCCTATGTAGCAGTCTCTTCACCAACTTCTCGCATTTGGATTACCTTCTCCAGAATGATGCTTTTATTTTCGGCACCATCTTTATTGAAAATGAGATATCTTGTTTCCTTTGGGCGATGTGTCAGTTCCGAAGAAATATTTAAAACAGTAAATTTTTCTTTTTTCACTTTCTCAAGGTTGCTGAATTCAATTGTTTTTCAAGCTTGCCGACAGAGTCATTGTCCTTGTACTTTCAGTTCTCGAATGCTTTTTCGGTTCTATTATATACTCATTAATGTTTGGTCTTCTTCCTGATCATACTTGTGAAACAGATATCGATTAAACATCATTTCGCTTCACATTTTTCCTGATTAACTCCAAAATTTCACCGACAGTCGTGTTTTCAGTTGTTTCTGGTTTTTCGAGCGACACGTAGAATGCAAACGCAGACGGTCCAATAGTGTTCAACAGCGTTGCAACCTGAAATTGTTTGTCCTCTAAGTTCAACATTGATCTCATGCTATAATTTCTGAATATAGCCTCGAAAATTCTTAGACCTTCTAACGGATCAGCACTTTTCACGTTCAGCTCTGTTGGTGCTTTCACATTTGGGTTGAATTTGGTCTACAGCTCTACTTGATGAGCTGGCACTCGACACGCTATTGATTTCAATGGTGAAATGCTGACTCTTCTTCGATTCTTATTCTGACTTTTAGGTTGAGTTCTTCAGATTCTCTGGTTTCTGACATGGATACAACTCGTACTCCTAATTGGCCACTTCCGTCACCATGTTTTGGTATCCGAATGAATGACAAGGATGTCGATATGCTTAATAAAGTATTTATTATGTGTTGAATTTACAGAGACGATGTAACGTGTTTTACTCTCGGCAAACGGGCAAACCGAGATTTCAAAAACGAGATTTTAAAAAAGATCGATAAAAGATCGTTGAATTTAAAATTCAAATTGATTTCTAAGAATTTTACACTCGAACAAAGAATAACCTCTATTCAAACCTTTGTTATTTAATCGAATTGAATCATTTGCCGGAGTATAGACATACCGTAGAGGTTTTCTGTTCACATCGCTGTAAAATTTCAGGTAAAAAACTATAAAAATTTTTTTACAAAATGTTTGGATTATCAAAATTATGAATTTTGGTAGCACTGACCATGGAAAGAGTTGCGAGAGAAACTTTTACAAAATGACAAAATCATCACAGAAGGAGCATTGGAATTTTTGTTGAAGGAACTGCGACTGTATCATAAATCCTTCAGAGAACGCCTGTTAGGAAAGCTTCTCAAGCTTTCTATTTCTCAAATAGATCGAGAAGAGAATACCTAAATTAGCAGTGAGTCTGCTCAAATTTCTTAACGATCCAGGAGTCCTTAACGAGAAGGAGAAATATCCGTTCACGTTGGCTAAAATGACGAGATCGTTAAAGAGGGAATCAGAATATGGCGAAAGCATTTCTTTATCAAGGACAAAGATGCTGGTGATTTTGACTGTGATGTCGCAATTGAGAATGTCCCCATAATGCAATCGCAAAATCACGATGATTGCTCGCATCGCTTAAACGATGAACAACATCGAATTTTGTCCCAAAGCCGTCGAAAGGCAAAAGATCGAGTGCAAACGCTATTGATCCTGATGACCTTACTGCTGAGGACTTAAACAAATACGTTTCAAAAGGAATAAAGTCAGAAAAGCTCTCTAAGCTCGAAGAAGCACTAAAGCTTATCAGAATAACGTCAATAAGAAGTGAGCTGAATTTCTCAATTGTTGCTAACTACCGTAACAAGAGACCAGAACGAATGGCCTGTGCAACCATGAGTGATTTAAAAGTCGTTAAAAGTTACTTTCAAAAACAAAGTTGATTTACGTATCATTTTTATTTAATTTTTGCAAAATCTATAATTTGTAAAAATCTCGTTTTTTTTCGGTCTCGTACGAGATCTCGTCTCGGAGCCATCTCGTCTCGGTCTTGATGTGACCATTCGCTTCAGTTTTTAACTATGGCGCTCTTGACAGCGTATCAGACAGGACCATTTCTTTTCCAGGAACATGCACAATCTTGATTCGATATCTTTGAAGGAACATCAACACTGATTGAAGTCGTTTTGTGATCTTGTGAATTGGTTTCCTGTGTATATTGACCAACACAAAAGTTTGTGATCTTTTTCCATTTGCGAGTATCTCTTTTCAGTGGGCGGCAATGATCGGGAAGCAAAGTATATTGCTGGTCGTCTTGATTGATTACCTCGGCTTGTCCATTTGGGGATATCTCAACGTTCTGTCGGTAACAATTTCGATCACAATTGCTTTGAACGCATGATAATTGTTGATTGATCTTAACACTCAGCGTAGGAATGAACTTCGAGGAGTAGTCCAATGCTCTATTGTCATCTGGCTCTGGCATTTTCTGAATGGCTCCAGCTTTGCTGGATCTGGTTTTATGCCTTCATTTGTGAGAAGGTGACCGAAGAATGAAATGGAGCTTTTTACCAGCTTCAACTTGCCAGGCTTCATTGAGTTAAGGGTGCAATTTTCTCTTTCTCGCAGCTTCTTGGCTCCACGGAGTCCATTAATAATTTCGTAGAGTATTCTTCTTGGCGGTTGGATGACTAGTTTTACATTGTCTTCTATCTCTAAATGCATGTTTTCGGCCATTTTTCTGAGACCAACAAAAACCCTTTTGCACTTTTCCAATAAGTTTTCTGTCTTTATTGATACACTCATACACTGGTCTTTCGACTTTCTTCAGCACTATGAAGCCTAATCGAAGACAGTCATCACATCCAATAAGTGGAATGCGATCATGTTTCGCTATCTGGAATGTAATTTTATGTCATTCTTTACTCACGATACATATCACTAGGCCAAGAGTTTCAATTTTGTTGTTGTCGAGACTAGGTAGACTTTTGTCCTCTTAACATGTTCTTGAAATTTTTTTTTTCCAATTAGGTTTGCCAGCTCCGGTCCAGCTGACATTTCACTTGTGCAAGTTTATCTTGTATTTTGAACTTCAAATTCGCTGATAAGATTGAGTTGCTGTTGGAACAAATCACATTTATAATTTGTGGCTCGTCTTCGTATTCACTGCAGCCTGATTCCGACGAATCAAGTTGTTTTATTTTCTGATTTAGGCCAAATACTGGGTACAGTTCCTTCTTGAATTCATGAATGATGCCACAATACTTGCATTTCTTTGAAGCCTTCACTTGCACTGATTATAACTTGCTTTTCGTTATGTTTATGTTTATTTCGGTTCCATTGTCCATTTGGCTATGTAGCAGTCTCTTTACCAACTTCTCACATTTGGATTACCTTCTCCAGAATGATGCTTTCATATTCGGCACCATCTTTATTGAAAATGAGATATCTTGTTTCCTTGTTCTTGACTCCAAATGCCAATCTATCACGGAGCAATTTATTTATTTATTTGGATTTCGGCTACAATAACAGGCAATGCCCTTTTGATGCAGCAAAATGAATGAATTATTTGAATGATGATTAAATGTTTTTAAGGAAAAAATGCTTTTGAAATGAGATTTATCAAGAGATGATGTTTTTAACTGCTTTTGGGTTACCGACAGTTTTTCGGGCCACTAGATCAATTTCTTGAAATATTATTAATTCTCGGAAGCATCGCGGCCGTCAATATACCCACACATTGCACCTCTTTTTGATGGAGAACTAAGGAAGATTATCACTGAAACTCCGCTTGAATCAGAAGCCCGTTCGGGCGATGTGTCGGTTCCGAAGAAATATTTAAAACAGTAAATTTTTACTTTTTTACTTTCCAAAGGTTGCTGAATTCAATTGTTTTTCAAGCTTGCCGACAGAGTCATTGTCCTTGTACTTTCAGTTCTCGAATGCTTTTTCGGTTCTATTATATACTCATTAATGTTTGGTCTTCTTCCTGATCATACTTGTGAAACAGATATCGATTAAACATCAATCCGTTGTTTCGCTTCAAATTATTCCTGATTAACTCCAAAATTTCACCGATAATGGTGTTTTCAGTTGCTTCTGGTTTTTCGAGTGTTCAACAGCGTTGCAACTTGAAATTTGTTTGTCCTCTAAGTTCAACATTGAAATGCTGATTCTTCTCCCACGCTGTTTTTCTTTGGTCGATTCTTGTTCTGACTTTTAGGTTGAGTTCTTCAGATTCTTTGGTTTCTGACATGGATACAACTCGTACTCCTAATTGGCCACTTCCGTCACCATGTTCTGGTATCCGAATGAATGACAAGGATGTCGATATGCTTAATAAAGTATTTATTATGTGTTGAATTTACAGAGACGATGTAACGTGTTTTACTCTCGGCAAACGGGCAAACCGAGATTTCATTACGAGAAATAATCAAAAACGAGATTTTGAAAAAAATTGAAAAAGTCGTTGAATTTAAGATTCAAATTGATTTCTAAGAATTTTATGCTCGAAACTCTATTCAAGCTTTTGTTATTCAATCGAATTGACTCTTCTTGATAATTTAATTGGAATCTCCCGCTTGGAAGCATGGGCAACTCCTCTGTATCGAATTGACTTATTTACCGGAGCATAGACAGACCGTAGAGGTTTTCTGGTCACATCGTTTTGAAATTTCAGGTTTTGAAAATTGAAAATTTTTTTTACAAAATGTTTGGATTATCAAAATTATGAATTTTGGTAGCACTGACCATGAAAAGGGTTGCGAGAGAAACTTTTACAAAATGACAAAATCATCACAGAAGGAGCATTGGAATTTTTATTGAAGGAACTTCGAATTCATCAGAAAACCTTCGGAGAACGCTTGTTAGAAAAGCTTGAGAAATAGATCGAGAAGAGGATACCTAAATTAACAGTGAGTCTGCTCAGGATTAGAGATTAACTTTCCAGGAAACCTTAACGAGAAGCAGGAATATTCGTTCACATTGGCAAAAAAGGACGAGATTGTAAAGAATATGGCGAAAGCATTTCTTTATCAAGGACAAAGATGCTGGTGATTTTGATTGTGATGTCGAAATTGAGAATGTTCCCATAACGCAATCGCAAGATCACGATGATTGCTCGCATCACCTAAACGACGCAAAAGATCGAGTGCAAACGCTGGTGATCCTGATAACCTTACTACTGAGGACTTCAACAAATACGTTTCAACAGGAATAAAGTCAGAAAAGCTCTCTAAGCTCGAAGAACCACTAAAGCTTATCAGAATAACGTCAATAAGAAGTGAGCTGAATTTCTCAATTGCTACCGTAGCAAGAGACCAGAACAATGTCCTGTGCAACCATGAGCGATTTGAGTGTCCTTAAAAGTTACTTTCGAAAACAAAGTTGATTTACGTATAAGAATAAAAGTTTAAAAAAAAATCATTATATCTATTATCATAATTATCATTGTTATTTTATTTTATTGCTACAAAATCTATCATCTATAAAAATCTCGTTTTTTCTCGGTCTCCTATGAGATTTCGTCTCGGAGCCATCAGATCTCGTCTCGGAAAACCGAGATTTTAAAATGTCTGAGATTCTAGAAGTATACATCACAGTAAGTATACAGTATACAGCACGATAGCTCATTTCTGTTTTTGTGTACTGTTTCAGCTCATCTGGAAGCTTGTTGATATTCTCTGGCCATCCATTCTCAATTAATTTCATATCTTGATCATTATCGGATCTTTTATAGCTTCTTCTTTAATATTTTCTATCGTCTCGTTAGATATCGGCAAGTCTACGGCTCTTTTCTCAACAAGCTTGATGTGACTCTCATTCGCTTCAGTTTTTAACAATGGCGCTCTTGACAGCGTATCAGACAGGATAATTTATTTTCCAGGAACATGCACAATCTTGATTCGATATCTTTGAAGGAACATCAGCATTGATTGAGTCCTTGAAGATTAGAATCTTAATTTGGTTTCTTGTGTATGATGACCAACACAAAGGCTTGTGATCAGACTTGTCGAGAATTTCTCAACTAAAAACCATAAACTAATTGATCAAACCTTTCACAGGCGAAGCAAATGGCTAAGTATCATTTCTTTTTCCATTTGCGAGTATCTCTTTTCAGGGGGCGTCAATGATCGCGAAGTATATTGGCTTTTCGTCTTGAATGACTACCTCGGCTTGTCCATTTGGGATTACCTCAACGTTTTGTCGGTAACAATTTCGCTCACAATTGCTTCGAACGCATGATGGAGCATCATCACTTGAATTCCTTAGCATGTTTCAGTGATCCTAACACTCAGCCTAGGAATGAACTTCGAGAGGTAGTTTACTATGCCAATGTATCACTTTTCAGTGGGCGTCAATGATCGGGAAGCAAAGTATATTGCTTGTCGCCTTGAATGATTACGTCGGCTTGTCCATTTGGGGATTCCTCAACGTTCTGCCGGTAACAATTTCGATCACAATTGCTTTGAACGCATGATGATTGTCCGGGAGCCACTGGAATTCCTTAGCATGTTACAGTGATATTAACACTCAGCCTAGGAATGAACTTCGAGAGGTAGTTTACCATGCCAATGTATCTCTCCAATGCTCTATTGTCATCTGGATGCTCTATTATCAATTTGCCAGCTCCGGTCCAGCTGACATTTCACTTGTGCGAGTTCATCTTGTATTTTGAACTTCAGATACGCTGATAAAATTGAGTTGCTGTTGGAACAAATCACATTTGTCTTTTGTGGCTCGTCTTCGTATTCACTGCAGCCTGATTCCGACGAATCAAGTTGTTTTATTTTCTGATTTAGGCCAAATGCTGGGCACAGTTCCTTCTTGAATTCATGACTGATGCCACAATACTTGCATTTCTTTGAAGCCTTCACTTACACTGATTATAACTTGCTTTTCTTTATGTTTATTTCGGTTCCATTGTAGCAGTCTCTTTACCAACTTCTCACATTTGGATTACCTTCTCCAGAATGATGCTTTCATTTTCGGCACCGTCTTTATTGAAAATGAGATATCTTGTTTCCTTGTTATTGACTCCAAATGCCAATCTATCACGGAGCAATTTATTTATTTATTTGGATTTCGGCTACAATAACAGGCAATGCCCTTTTGATGCAGCAAAATGAATGAATTGTTTGAATGATGATTAAATGTTTTTAAGGAAAAAATGCTTTTGAAATGAGATTCATTAAGAGATGATGTTTTTAACTGCTTTTGGGTTACCGACAGTTTTTCGGGCCACCAGATCACTTTCTTGAAATATTATTAATTCTCGGAAGCATCGCGGCCGTCGATATACCCACACATTGCACCTCTTTTTGATGGAGAACTAAGGAAGATTAACACTGACGTCACAACCCAAGAGCAACGGGAATCAAGGAAATCAGAAAATTTAATGGTATTCAGGAAACTCCGCTCGAATCAGAAGCCCGTTCGGGCGATGTGTCGGTTCCGAAGAAATATTTAAAACAGTAAATTTTTCTTTTTTCACTTTCCAAAGGTTGCTGAATTCAATTGTTTTTCAAGCTTGCCGACAGAGTCATTGTCCTTGTACTTTCAGTTCTCGAATGCTTTTTCAGTTCTATTATATACTCATTAATGTTTGGTCTTCCAGTATGTTGGATCATACTTGTGAAACAGATATCGATTAAACATCATTTCGCTTCACATTTTTCCTGATTAACTCCAAAATTTCACCGACAGTCGTGTTTTCAGTTGCTTCTGGTTTTTCGAGCGACATGTAGAATGCAAACGCAGACGGTCCAATAGTGTTCAACAGCGTTGCAACCTGAAATTGTTTGTCCTCTAAGTTCAACATTGATCTCATGCTATAATTTCTGAATATAGCCTCGAAAATTCTTAGACCTTCTAACGGATCAGCACTTTTCACGTTCAACTCTGTTGGTGCTTTCACATTTGGGTTGAATTTGGTCTACAGCTCTACTTGATGAGCTGGCACTCGACACGCTATTGATTTCAATGGTGAAATGCTGACTGTTCTCCCACGTTTTTTTTCTCTTTGGTCGATTCTTATTCTGACTTTTAGGTTGAGTTCTTCAGATTCTTTGGTTTCTGACATGGATACAACTCGTACTCCTAATTGGCCACTTCCGTCACCATGGTATCCGAATGAATGACAAAAATGTCGATATGCTTAATAAAGTATTTATTATGTGTTGAATTTACAGAGACGATGTAATGCGTTTTACTCTCGGCAAACGGGCAAACCGAGATTTCATTACGAGAAATAATCAAAAACGAGATTTTGAAAAAAATTGAAAAAGTCGATGAATTTAAGATTCAAATTGATTTCTAAGAATTTTACGCTCGAAACTCTATTCAAACTTTTGATTGAATAATCGAATTGACTCTTCTCGATAATTTAATTGGACTCTCCCGCTTGGAAGCATGGGCAACTCTCTTTCTCTGTATCGAATTGACATTTTTCACCGGAGCATAGGCAGACCGTAGAGGCTTTCTGTTCACATCGTTTTGAAATTTCAGGTAAAAAATATTGAAATTTTTTTTTACAAAATGTTTGGATTATCAAAATTATGAATTTTGGTAGCACTGACCATGAAAAGGGTTGCGAGAGAAACTTTTACAAAATGACAAAATCATCACAGAAGGAGCATTGGAATTTTTATTGAAGGAACTTCGAATTCATCAGAAAACCTTCGGAGAACGCTTGTTAGAAAAGCTTGAGAAATAGATCGAGAAGAGGATACCTAAATTAACAGTGAGTCTGCTCAGGATTAGAGATTAACGTTCCAGGAAACCTTAACGAGAAGCAGGAATATTCGTTCACATTGGCAAAAAAGGACGAGATTGTAAAGAATATGGCGAAAGCATTTCTTTATCAAGGACAAAGATGCTGGTGATTTTGATTGTGATGTCGAAATTGAGAATGTTCCCATAACGCAATCGCAAGATCACGATGATTGCTCGCATCGCTTAAATGACGCAAAAGATCGAGTGCAAACGCTGGTGATCCTGATAACCTTACTACTGAGGACTTCAACAAAAACGTTTCAACAGGAATAAAGTCAGAAAAGCTCTCTAAGCTCGAAGAACCACTAAAGCTTATCAGAATAACGTCAATAAGAAGTGAGCTGAATTTCTCAATTGCTACCGTAGCAAGAGACCAGAACGAATGTCCTGTGCAACCATGAGCGATTTGAGTGTCCTTAAAAGTTACTTTCGAAAACAAAGTTGATTTACGTATAAGAATAAAAGTTTAAAAAAAAATCATTATATCTATTATCATAATTATCATTGTTATTTTATTTTATTGCTACAAAATCTATCATCTATAAAAATCTCGTTTTTTCTCGGTCTCCTATGAGATTTCGTCTCGGAGCCTTCAGATCTCGTCTCGGAAAACCGAGATTTTAAAATGTCTGAGATTCTAGAAGTATACATCACAGTAAGTATACAGTATACAGCACGATAGCTCATTTCTGTTTTTGTGTACTGTTTCAGCTCATCTGGAAGCTTGTTGATATTCTCTGGCCATCCATTCTCAATTAATTTCATATCTTGATCATTATCGGATCTTTTATAGCTTCTTCTTTAATATTTTCAATTGTCTCGTTAGATATCGGCAAGTCTACGGCTCTTTTCTCAACAAGCTTATTATATTATATTACAAGGATAATTTATTTTGCCAGGAACATGCACAATCTTGATTCGATATCTTTGAAGGAACATCAGCATTGATTGAGTCCTTGAAGATTAGAATCTTAATTTGGTTTCTTGTGTATGATGACCAACACAAAGGCTTGTGATCAGACTTGTCGAGAATTTCTCAACTAAAAACTATAAACTAATTGATCAAACCTTTCACAGGCGAAGCAAATGGCTAAGTATCAGTTCTTTTTCCATTTGCGAGCATCTCTTTTCAGGGGCGTCAATGATCGTGAAGTAAATTGGCTTTTCGTCTTGAATGACTACCTCGGCTTGTACATTTGGGATTACCTCAACGTTTTGTCGGTAACAATTTCGCTCACAATTGCTTCGAACGCATGATGGAGCATCATCACTTGAATTCCTTAGCATGTTTCAGTGATCCTAACACTCAGCCTAGGAACGAACTTCGAGAGGTAGTTTACTATGCCAATGTATCTCTCCAATGCTCTATTGGCATCTGGCTCTGGCATTTTCTGAATGGCTCCAGTTTTGCTGGATCTGGTTTTATGCCTTCATTTGTGAGAGGGTGACCGAAGAATGAAATGGAGCTTTTGCACAGCTCCAACTTGCCGGACTTGATTGAGTTGAGGGTGCAATTAGCTCGTTCTAAATGCATCAGCAATGCCTCCAGTTGTTGTCATGGTTTTCTCGTGCCTTGTCTTTCTTTTCGCCACTTCAAATGACAACGATTTCATCCGCTAGCGCATGTACTCCATGGAGTCCACTAATAATTTCGTAGAGTTTTAAAGTTTTTTGAGCGCTTCACTGCTGTGTTTAGGCAATTTTGCCGCACCATTCAGTGCTTTCTTGAGCAGCCTTTGAATTCTAATTGGGATTCTTCTTGGCGACTGGATGACTGGTTTTACATTGTCGTCTATCTCTAAATGCCCGTTTTCGGCCATAGTTCCGGGACCAACAAAAATCTTTTCGCACTTTTCCAATAAGTTTCCAAATGCTAAGTATAGTTCCTTCTTGCATTCATGACTGATGCCACATTGATTGCATTTCTTTGAAGCCTTCACTTGCACTGATGATAACTTGCTTTTCATTATGTTTATTTCGGTTCAATTGTCCATTTGGCTCATCTACCTGACAGTTCCTTCACCAACTTCGCATATTTCGATTACCTTCTCTAAACTGATGCTTTCATTTACACCATCATTATTGAAAATGAGATTATTGTTTCCTTGTTCGTTACTAGTAGTAACAATCTATCACTAAGCAATTGTTTTTCAAGCTTGTCGACCATTGTCCTTGTACTTGCAGTTCTCGAGATGCTTTTTCAGTTCTGTTAGATACTCATTAACGAATGCAAACGCAGACGGTCCAATAGTGTTCAACAGCGTTGCAACTTGAAATTTGTTGTCCTCTAAGTTCAACATTGATGTCACGCTGTAATTTTTGAACGTAGCATCGAAAATTCTTAGAATTTCTGACGGATTGAATCTGGTCGACATCTCTACTTGATAAAATGCCGACTCTTCTCCCACGCTGTTTCTCTTTGGTCGATTTTTATTCTGATTTTCAGGTTGGGTCCAACTATTCTTCAGATTATTTTATTTCTGAAATGGATTCTGACATGGCATTCTCCTAGTTGACCACTTCCGTCACCATGTTCTGGTGAATGAATGACAAGGATGTCAATATGCTTAATAAAGTATTTATTATGTATCGAATTTACAGAGACGTTGTAACGTGTTTTACTCTCGGCAAACTGGCAAACCGAGATTTCATTACGAGAAATATTCAAAAACGAGATTTTAAAAAAGATCGATAAAAGATCGTTGAATTTAAGATTCAAACTGATTTCTAAGAATTTATTTATTTACACTCGAACAAAGAATAACCTCTATTCAAACCTTTGTTATTTAATCGAATTGAATCATTTACCGGAGTATAGACAGACCGTAGAGGTTTTCTGTTCACATCGCTGTAAAATTTCAGGTAAAAAACTATAAAAAAAACATTTACAAAATGTTTGGATTATCAAAATTATGAATTTTGGTAGCACTGACCATGGAAAGGGTTGCGAGAGAAACTTTTACAAAATGACAAAATCATCACAGAAGGAGCATTGGAATTTTTATTGAAGGAACTTCGAATTCATCAGAAAACCTTCGGAGAACGCTTGTTACAAAGGCTTGAGAAATAGATCGAGAAGAGGATACCTAAATTAACAGTGAGTCTGCTCAGGATTAGAGATTAACGTTCCAGGAAACCTTAACGAGAAGCAGGAATATTCGTTCACATTGGCAAAAGGACGAGATTGTAAAGATATGGCGAAAGCATTTCTTTATCAAGGACAAAGATGCTGGTGATTTTGATTGTGATGTCGAAATTGAGAATGTTCCCATAACGCAATCGCAAGATCACGATGATTGCTCGCATCGCTTAAACGACGCAAAAGATCGAGTGCAAACGCTGGTGATCCTGATAACCTTACTACTGAGGACTTCAACAATACTTTTCAACAGGAATAAGTCAGAAAAGCTCTCTAGCTCGAAGAACCACTAAAGCTTATCAGAATAACGTCAATAAAGTGAGCTGAATTTCTCAATTGCTACCGTAGCAAGAGACCAGAACGAATCCCTGTGCAACCATGAGCGATTTGAGTGTCCTTAAAAGTTACTTTCGAAAACAAAGTTGGTTTACGTATAAGAATAAAAGTTTAAAAAAAATCATTATATCTATTATCGTAATTATCATTGTTATATTATTTTATTGCTACAAAATCTATCATCTACAAAAATCTCGTTTTTTCTCGGTCCGTACGAGATTTCGTCTCGGAGCCATCAGATCTCGTCTCGGAAAACCGAGATTTTAAAATGTCTGAGATTCTAGAAGTATAGCACGACAGCTCATTTCTGTATTTGTGATAATATCTCAGCTCATCTGGAAACTTCTTGATATTCTCTGGCCATCCATTCCCAATTATTTCATCATCTTGATCATTATCGGATCTTTTATAGCTTCTTATTTAATATTTTCAATTCTCTCGTCAGATATCGGCAAGTTTACGGCTCTTTTCTCAACAAGCTTGATGTGACTCTTCGCTTCAGTTTTTTTTTTTTAACAATGGCGCTCTTGACAGCGTATCAGACAGGGCCATTTCTCTTCCAGAACATGCACAATCTTGATTCGATATCTTTGAAGGAACATCAACACTGATTAAAGTCGTTTTGCGATCTGCTGACAACACAAATGTTTGTGATTTTTTTCGATTTGCAAGTATCTCTTTCAGTGGGCGTCAATGATCGCGAAGCAAAGTATATTGCTGGTCGTCTTGAATGATTACCTCGGATTTATCATACTTGTGAAACAGATATCGATTAAACCACCATCCGGTGGTTTCGCTTCACATTTTTCCTGTTTAATTCCAAATATCATCGATAATGGTGTTTTCACTTGCTTGTGGTTTTTCGAGCGACGTGTAGAATGCTAACGCAGACGGTCCAATAGTGTTAAACAGCGTTACAACTTGAAATTTGTTGTCCTCTAAGTTCAACATTGATGTCACGCTGTAATTTTTGAACACAGCCTCGAAAATTCTTAGAGTTTCTGACGGATCAGCACTTTTTAGGTTCAGGTTGGTGCTTTTTAAATTTGGATTGAATCTGGTCGACATCTCTACTTGATAAAATGCTGACTCTTCTCCCACGCTGTTTCTCTTTGGTCGATTTTTATTCAGATTATTTTTCCGTCACCATGTTCTGGTGAATGAATGACAAGGATGTCAATACGCTTTATATATTTATTATGTATGAATTACAGAGACGTTGTAACGTGCTTTACTCTCGGCAAACTGGCAAACCGAGATTTCATTACGAGAAATATTCAAAACGAGATTTAAAAAAAATCGAAAAGTCGTTGAATTTAAATTCAAATTGATTTCTAAGAATTTTACGCTCGAATCTCTATTCAATTATTCAATCAACTCTTCTTGAAAATTTAATTAGACTCCAAGCGGGAGCTTGGAAACATGCCCACTCCTTTGTATCTAATTGACTTATTTTTCTGACATAGACAGACCAATAGAGTAGAGGTTTTCTGTTCACATCGTTTTGAAATTTCAGGTAAAAAAAACTAGAAAATTTTTTACAAAATGTTTGGATTATCAAATTATGAATTTGGTAGCACTGACCATGGAAAGAGTTGCGAGAGAAACTTTTGCAAAATGACAAAATCATCACAGAAAGAGCATTGGAATTTTTGTTGAAGGAACTGCGACTTCATCATAAATCCTTCAGAGAACGCCTGTTAGGAAAGCTTCTCAAGCTTTCTATTTCTCAAATAGATCGAGAAGAGAATACCTAAATTAGCAGGGAGTCTGCTCAAATTTCTTACGATCCAGGAGTCCTTAACGAGAAGGAGAAATATCCGTTCACGTTGGCTGAAAAGACGAGATCGTTAAAGAGGGAATCAGAATATGGCGAAAGCATTTCTTTATCAAGGACAAAGATGCTGGTGATTTTGACTGTGATGTCGCAATTGAGAATGTCCCCATAATGCAATCGCAAAATCACGATGGTTGCTCGCATCACTTAAACGACGCAAAAGATCGAGTGCAAACGCTAGTGATCCTGATAACCTTACTACTGAGGACTTCAACAAATACGTTTCAACAGGAATAATCAGAAAAGCTCTCTAAGCTCGAAGAAGCACTAAAGCTTATCAGAATAACGTCAATAAGAAGTGAGCAGGATTTCTCAATTGTTGCTAACTACCGTAACAAAAGACCAGAACGAATGTCCTGTGCAACCATGAGTGATTTAAAAGTCCTTAAGTTACTTTCAAAAACAAAGTTGATTTGCGTATCATTTTTTGCAAAAAAAATCTATAATTTGTAAAATCTCGTTTTTTCTCGGTCTCGTACGAGATCTCGTCTCGGAGCCTTCAGATCTCGTTTCGGAAACCGAGATTTTAAAATGTCCGAGATCATAGAACTATAAACGGCAGCTTATTTCTGTATTTGTGATAATATCTCAGCTCATCTTGAACCTTCTTGATATTCTCTGGCCATCCATTCTCATTATTTCATCATATTGACCATTGTCGGACCTTTTATAGCTTCTTCTTTAATGTTTTCCATTCTCTCGCCAGATACGGCAAGCCTTCGGCTCTTTCCTCAACAAGCTTGATGTGACCATTCGCTTCAGTTTTAACTATGGCAGAGCGCCATTGACCAGCGTATCAGACAGGACCATTCTTTTCCAGGAACAGCACAATCTTGATTCGATATCTTTGAAGGAACATCACCTGATTAAAGTCGTTTGTGATCTTGTAAATTGGTTTCCTGTGTATATTGACCACACAAATTTTGTGATCTTTTTCGATTTGCGAGTATCTCTTTTCAGTGGGCGTCCATGATCCGGAAGCAAAGTATATTGCTGGTCGCCTTGATGATTACCTCGGCTTGTCCATTTGGGGATACCTCAACGTTTGTCGGTAACAATTTCGATCACAATTGCTTTGAACGCATGATGATTGTCCGGGAGCCACTGAATTATTCTTAGCATTTTACAGTGATCTTAGCACTCAGCTAGAACGAGTGGAATGCGATCATGTTTCACTACTGAATGTTATTTTGTGTCCTTCTTTACTCACGATACACTTTAATATCACTTAGCCAAGAGTTTCAATTTGTTTTGTGCCGAGACTAGGTAGACTTTTGTCCTCTTAACATGTTCTTGAAATTTTTTTCCAAAATTGGTTTGCCAGCTCCGGTCCCGCTGACATTTCTCTTGGGGAGTTTATTGTATTTTGACTTCAAATTCGCTGATAGATTGAGTTGCTGTTGGAACAATCACAATTATGTAATTTGTGCTCGTCTTCGTATCACTGCAGCCTTTCCGACGAATCAAGTTGTTTTATTTTTCTGATTTAGGCCCAATATTGGGCACAGTTCCTTCTTGAATCATGACATATGCCACAATACTTGCATTCTTTGAGCCTTCACTTGTGTTAACGACCAGTTCATTAAATACAAATACATATACAGTCCACTATCTAAAGCATTGAACATAAAATCAGTACAGTTTTACAAGTCGAACAAACAAGACACGTTTTTTATTTAAGCTCAACGCAAACATTTGGACCTGCGGAGCCACGGATAGCAAAAACACTTGCAAACGTCGCGTAAGTGTTATAGCAGTCAGCACAGCGTGAAAATAAATCGAAAAGTCTCAATTTTCACCAAAAATCATCAAATTAAGAAAATGCCTCAAGGCATCATCAATCAATGATCAAAATCGGCTGAACCGAGTCGAATTCATAAAGTTCCTTTACAATCGTGTGGACATCACTGGAACGGGGTGATAACGGAACAGGAATTTTCTAAAGGAAATTCATTAAGTTACGCGAAGATTCTCCTACATCTTGAATATCATTTAATATCAACGATGTCGGATGATGAAGCTACATTCAACGAAGCGGCTATTAAGCCCAAAAGACAATGCAAAAGACAAAATCACCAAAACCAAAACTTTTGTCGACAGCTTTGACAAGGAGGTTAGTGATTTTCAAGAGCTCACAGTGCGTCGCAAACATCTTCAAGATGCATACAAAGAATTTGAGCGTCTAGTTTATCTTCTGATCGAATATCACAATGCAGATCAAGCTAAGATGGAAACTATTCAAGAAGAATTGAGTGAGGTGGATGAACGCGTGGTGAGCATCGAAGCGCGAATCATTCGAATCATTGCTGAGTACCGTCAATCTCATCCAGAATACAGAGATGACGAATTTTCTCATACAGGTGAGCATGGATCTAAACCCTTAGGTATCAAATTGCCCAAGATCAAATTACCGGATTTCGATGGAAGTTACACCAACTGGGTGACGTTTAGAGACACTTCACTCTCTCGTGCATTCTTCAACTCAAATCGACAACATAGTCAAGTTTACACATCTTCTGGGGGCTCTCAAGGATGATGTTAAAAGTCGTTGGGTCCAGTAACATTATCAGAGTTGGGTTACAACAATTACTGGAAGAATCTTCAAGCAAAATATGACAATGAAAGAAAGATTGTAGAAGCATATATTGAAGCAGTTGGTCAGTTCCTATCGTTCAAAAAGTCTCTGCGTCAGATCTCGAACGACTCATCACAGCAGTCAAAACAAGCACGCAGTCTTTAGCCATGTTGGGATACGAGACTGATAAGTTATCTGAACAATTCTTCATGTTGTCACTTACAAAGACTCGATCATCAACTTCGTATCGACTGGGAAGATGAGAATCCAATCTATCAGCTTCCAAAGTTGGAATCGTTAATTAAGTTCCTTGAACGACGAGCTCATGCTCTAAAAGCCATTTCAAGTAATTCTCACAAGCATCGTCAGCTACAAACAATCAAAAAACGAAACAATCGTTTAAGCCAGATACCAGTAAAATCGATGATCATAACCAGGACGACAGATAACCAAAATAAATCGATTCATTGTATTCTGTGCAACAGTACTAGTCATTTCATCTATAAATGTAATCAGTACCTTTCACTGCCAGTAGGTGAGCGGTATAGAAAATTAATTGAACTAAAAGCCTGTTTGAATTGTATGCGTCAATCTCATCAAGTCAGAGATTGCACATCCAATATCTTGTCGCTCATGCCTTCAACGACATCATACGTCACTTCACAACAATGAGTTCAAGCCATCAAATGTAACCTACGGTACGTCAGTTCAACAAAAACTACAATCAGTGCTACCAAGCTTCGAACGGTAGTGAAGAATTATCTAGCAAGCAGAAAATCTCCAATCAGTGTTATCAAGCTTCGAAAGATAACGAACACAGTTTCAGAGACATCCATTTTATCAGTGTTATCAGACAGGTGGCGATGGTAAGCAACATCTATTAAGTCCACAATCAAGTGAAGTTTTAAGTACGGCGAGTAAGCCTAAATCAAAATCAGTTCAGCAATCGTCGCTGAATTATCAAGCAACCATTAAACGATCATCATCAAGCAAAGACAGTCATCCAGATCGAGAAGTTCTTTGTCAACAGCTAGAGTGCTGATAAAGACTAGACAAGGACGTTTCATCGAATGTCGAGCCATGCTTGATTCAGGTTCACAATCTAATTTCATTTCAGAAGATCTAGCTCAACGTTTTAGGTCACGAAATAATCATAGTCCAATGCCTGTTACTGGATTGGGTGACATGAAAACCAAAGCAGATCGTAAAATAAATGCCGAAGTACGATCACAAACATCACAATTCCAGATGAAGTTGCAGCTTCGTTTGATACCATTCGTTACGAACCGATTGCCTTCAATTGCCATTGATATTCAAGATGGAATATTCCTCCATTCATGCGTATGGCGGATCCAGGTTTCAATACACCATCAAAAATTGACATATTATTAGGTGTTGATGTTTTCTTCAGATCGCTTCAAAATGAGAGTATTGTCATTCATCACCAACTACCACCATTACGTCAAACAAAGTTTGGATGGATCATTGGGGGTGAAGTTGATTCACTTCAAAATAAAGCCCAGAATAACGCTAATTTCTGTGGGCATCTCACATCAACTTATGAAGCCGAAGACAACATTCAGCTCAACAAAAATCTTCAAAAATTCTGGAAACTTGAATCAGTACCATCATCGTCAAGATGGTCACCAGAAGAAACTGAAGCCGAAAAACATTTTATGGAAACTTTTACACGAGATTCCGGGACGATTCACCGTCAGAATGCCAGTGAAAGCTAACTTCAATCAGTTGCAAGACTCAAGAGAAGTAGCCATGAACAATTCTACTATCTCGAACGCAAATTGGAAGCCAGCCCAGAAATGAAACAGCAATATCACGATGTGATCAATGAATATATTCAGCTTGGTCACATGCGAAAAATCGAAGATTTCAACAACGACGAAATCACATTCACATTGCCACATCATGCAGTGATGAAACCAGCAAGTACGACAACCCTGTCGAGTCGTATTTATACTGGAATAGAAGGTCCATCGGGTGCTACGATGTCGAAAATACCAGTATATGTTTTACAACAGACATTGCCAAGATGTATCGACAGATCCACATGCATCAATCAGATACGAAACTTCAAAGAGTTTTGTGGCGAGAATCTTCAAAGCAACCACTAGAAACATTTGAGCTGACAACAGTGACATTCGGGACATCGTCCCAGCCCTTTCTAGCTACACGAACGCTTGCTCAATTGGCCACAGAAGAATCGTCCTCATTTCCATTAGGATCACAGGTAATACTTGCTGACCCATATATGGATGATATCATTTCAGGCGCAGATACAATCGAAATGGCACAAGAAAAGATTCGTCAGATGATAAGAATCACCGAAAGAGGTAAATTCCATTTACGAAAGGTGTTCCAATGCCCCTGAAGTTCTGCAAAATATTCCTGAAATCGACCGCAATACCATTACCAGCGAAGGTGTGAAGCCATCAAAAACCCTTGGTATTTTATGGGATCCATCTGAGGATACGTTCTTTTTCGACATCAGATCAACTACAGTAGCGACACAATTACAAAGCGAACGATATTATCTGCAATTGCCAAAATCTTTGATCCATTCGGATTTCTTGCCCCAACGATGATGTGTGCAAAAATACTTCTTCAGACTTGTGGCACTTGGATCTAAATTGGGACGATGAATACCCTCTGATGTTCAAACAAATGGTCAGAATTTAGCAACACAATCAAACATTTAAACGACATTCGCATCCTTCGTCATGCAACAGTCAATCATGCAAATCAATTCAGTTACATGGTTTTGCTGATGGATCGCGAAAAGCTTACGGCGCCTGTGTCTACATTCGAACCGTTAATCAGGAAGGTGAAGTAAAATCTCAATTGTTGTGCAGCAAATCACGAGTATCCCCAATCAAGACAATTACAACAAATCGATTGGAACTATGCGCAGCATTGCTTTTATCAACTCTTTCAACGTCGTTATCAATGCAATGGACATTCTTTTCGAGAAAGTCATCCTTTGGACAGACTCGACTATCACTCTACAATGGATAAACACATTGCCTCATAGATTGCAAACATTCGAAGCGAATCGAGTAGCTGAAATTCAACGTTTGACCGAAAGTTTAATTTGGAATCACGTCAGAACTCACGAAAATCCAGCTGATCCATTGTCCCGTGGTGTAAAACCATCACAGCTAAAAGAATTGTCGCTTTGGTGGCACGGTCCAAGTTTTCTACTTCAAACAGAAGAAGATTGGCCCCAGTGGATATCATCAGTTTTTCTTGTAATGAGCTACCGGGTCTGCGATCAATTACGAAACATGTTATGGTTACGACATCTGAACCGCCATTCGATTTGCTACAGCGATATAGCTCATACATCAATTGTTGCGCATCACAGCTTGGTGCCAACGTTTCATCAGGAATAGTCGAAACAAACCGATAAATCAATAGGAACAATTATGAACAATCACTAAGCGTTGAAGAATTGGAGTCTTCAAAGTTCATAATAATCAAGTTAATTCAAAAATCCTACTTCCAGCAAGAAATGAAAAATCTTCAAAATAATCAGACAAGGTGACAACAACAGCTCCATCAAATGCCTGAATCCATTTCTTGATCGCCACGGAATCATCCGAGTTGGTGGCAGACTACAAAATGCAACTCACTTACCATACAACGCACGACATCAAATACTCATGCCGTATGATCATACAATTTCGTTTTTAATCATGCTTGATTTCATTATAGCAATTATCATGCGGACCATCATTAACATTAGCATCATCGATCAGAATTTGGTTTATCAAAGGATGAAGTTAGCACGCAAAGTCTATCGTCAATGTGTGACCTGCTGCAAGTACAAGCCCATAATGATGGAACAGCTGATGGCGAATTATCCCCAAGAAAGGTCACTCCCTGTCGGCATTCAAGATCACTGGTGTCGATTGTGTGGATATTTCTTCATCAAGAACAAAAATCAACGTAAAGGTACCACCAATTAAGTGCTACGTCGTTTCATTCATTTGCTTTAGCACAAAGGCGGTTTATCTACAATTGTGCTCGATCAATCTACGGACAGCTTCCTTGCTGCATTAAAAAACGCTTTAATATCCAACGTGGAAAACCATCAATTATGTGTCTGATCATGGAAGTAACTTCGAAGGTGCTCGTAACAAGTTAAAAGATCATTAGAGCAGTACATGGAAGAAATCTCATCAAAACCTTTCAACGATTTCCTTGTTAAGAAGGAATAAAATGGAACCACCCCACCATATACCCCCAATTTTGGCGGGCTATGGGAATCTTCAATCAAGTCCTTTAAAAAACCACTTCAAAGGATTGGTCAGAAACGAAATTCTCACATACTAGGAAATGACCACTCTTGTGACTGAATTGAAGGAATTTTGAATTCACGTCCACTGTGGCCACAATCAAATAATCCAATGATCCTGAGCCATTAACTCCATTTCATTTTCTCACGGTGGACCTTTTGAGCCCATTCAAGAACCCAGATTTGAATGACTACCATCAAATCGATTGACACGCTGGGAAACGTTACAAGATGGTACAATCATTTTGGAAACGTTACGCAACGGAATATTTACATACATTGCAACAGCGCTACAAGTGGCAAGAACAAAAGGAAAATATTCGAGTAGGAGAATTGGTCTTCATCAAAGACGATAATATTTCTTTAGGCCGATGGCTCATGGGAAGAGTTTATCAAGTAGACCTGAAAAACGATGGAAATGTTCACATGGTTCACATCAAGACTCAAAACGGGATAACTAAACGTGGAATCAGTAAATTGTGCAAGTTGCCAATTGACTGTGAGAATTGAATTTTAATTGACAATCAACCATTCGTCACATATCCGGCAACGTCCAAAGCGTCAATTAAAATCTTTATGAAACAGTTTTTCTCAAAACTATTTCCATCCTTTATCCTTCCGAAACTTCCTTTTTCCTTTCCGTTCAATTTTTTGCAGGTTCAGTCGGTAGCAGAAAGTCTTAAGTTACGTCGGTAGCAGAAAGTCTTAAGTTTTCGTCGGTAGCAGAAAGTCATAAGTTCTCATCGAAAGAAAAAGTCTCAATCAGAGAGTTGAAGTAGTTTACGACAGGATAAAGCCAGGAGCTAGTCAATTTTTGAAAGCGAACCTTTCAACGGGGGCGTATAGTTAACGACCAGTTCAAAAAAATACAAATACTATACAGTCCACTATCTCTAAAGCATTGAACAATAAAATCAGTACAGTTTTACAAGTCGAACAAACAA
>JAFFZY010000086.1:0-55954 GCA_018397935.1 Propsilocerus akamusi
TTCCAAATGCAGCTGAGGTTTGGGCTTTGGCAGGTATGAAATCATTCAAACCACGAAAGCCTTCGGTAGAAAGTGAAATCGAAAGCAATGAGACATTAAATGCTAATAATAATTTAAACAATACCGTAAAAAATCTTCTTGATTGGACGGAAATAACAAAGATGGAAAATGGAGGGCTCGCTAAATCAGACGAAAGAGAAGAGAAAGAAAACAATAGATTCAATGAAACAAAAAATTCCATAAAATTAGAATTTAGTAATCCTGATGATGATCCTATTGCCAACGAAAACAAAGATACATCAATAAACACAAACTCCATTGCAACACCATCACCTATGCTGCAAATAACAAAATCGCCGGCTATTAAAAATGACAACATAGGTTTGGATCAAGAAGATAGCGGTATTCAAAATAAAACTCATTTGGCCATCTCACGTATTGATTTAGATGTTCTCATGCAAAGTCAGGAGGAGCACGATGATAGTGAGGTTGAAATGATTGCTTCTCATTCATTCAATTCTACAGAAAAACTGAATACAAACGAAAACTTAGTGCTTAAAAATTTTTATACAACTACTGAATCTTATGATATGTCAACAACTATCTCAGAATATGAAGCTACCACGACCGAAAATTTTGAAACTTCGACAAATATAGTGGACTCTTTCACAGTTATTGGTGAAGAATATGATCTCGATGAGGTTTTTAAGAGAAAAGTCTCACATTTAGCAACCACAACCGAGCAAGCAGCAGTTACTATTCTGTTGACTGAAACAACAACATCTAGATTACCACCAAATGAATTAACCAGCCCTGAAAGAACTGCACTTAAATTTAGCACAACGGAGGGCACAAATCGCATGATAAATGAAATCCCTGAATTTTCGCAAAGAAACCACAAATCCACGTTAGTAACGAAATCAATTTCACCGCGTGTCGCTGCAACAACCACAGATTTACCACCAGATAAACTCGATTCCACAGAAAATGACAGTATTTTATCAACCTTGGTTCCTGTATACGTGAGTACAAGTAAACCAGCGTCAGTTTCAGAAAATGACGGAAGCCGGCCAAGAATCAGTCAAACAATAGAAATTATTGATGATGAAAGTTTTAAATATAGTACATTATTATCAGAAACTACAACCATTATACCAGCAGAACAGTCAAGAATTGAGATAAAGAACAGTGACGTAGAAGAACATATAACCAGAGATAATTCAATGAATCAAGAAAATGTGGATATTGAAAAGGGTGGAAATAGTAATATTGTTATTATTTCTGCTTCAATAAGTATTTTCGCGATAGGAGTACTTGCTGGAATCATATTTTTATTGTTGAAGAAACGAAAAAAACAACTTACTTACGGTCAGCGATGCCGACCAGTGGGCTTGGACGCATATTCGCTTGACAATGTTTCTGTTTACAATAGCGTCAGGAGAAAAGCTAACACATTGCGCTTATCAAAGCGGTCGTATGGAAATTCAGCATTTGAAAATCCAAGCTTGCAAAGCAATATCCTTAATCATCAGTCACTACAAGACTTTGCTAAAAATAAAAATTCTATTCATTCTGAATTCAAGGAGATCCCTCAAGTTTCAGTGAGGATTGACGAATTACCCAATAATGTGGAAGACAAAAACCGGTATGCAAATGTTGTCCCATTACCAGAGACGAGTGTCCATTTGCAGAGATTGAATGATGACGAAAAAACGGAGTATATAAATGCAAATTATGTTAAGGTGAACTAGTTATAAACTACCTATGTTATCTAAATTCCTTTAAAATATAGAAAATAATAATAATTGAGGTCTTTACAGGGTCCGCAAGATGTGACAAACTATTATATAGCTACACAAGCTCCATTGGAAAATACTGTCAATGACTTCTGGCGAATGATGTGGGAGCAAAATTCTAAAGTCATTATTCAATTGACTGATCTTACGGAAAACTGCGTCGAGCGCTGTGCAGAGTACATTCCAGCCAGTGTTGTTCTAGATAATTTCCAAACATTTGGTGATTTTCAAGTAACATTGAAGAGCAGAGAAGTTAAAGGCAAATATGCTGTCTCTCAGCTTCATGTCAAAAATATTAAAATAAATACATGGAGAGAAATTATGCATCTCTGGTATAGCTGGCCATGTGAAGGAGGATGTCCAACTGATGAATCAAGCGTCATAGATTTATTGGTTGAGGCACGCGGCTTCCTGAGAACATCTTTGCCAGATCAACTCGATGAAAATAGTAATATAGAGGGTAACAATAATGTTGACGATAAACAGAAACTCTCAACATTAGACAAAACTAAATCTCTTCAGAGAGTTCAAGGGTGAGGTATATTTTCTTCTATCAAATGAATAGTTATTAACAAAAAAAATATGTTTTCAGTCCTTTAACAGTTCACTGTTCACCAGGAACAGGGCGAACAGGTACTATTATTGCTTGTGATATAATAATGAGGCAGCTAGAAGCACCTCCAAGACAAGTTGATATTCCACAAATTGTTTATTATGTTAGACGAGGCAGAGCAAATTCTGTTCGTACAAGAGATCAGTACGAATTTTTGTATAAGATTGCTACATCTTACTCGAGTAAACTCAATACGCCCTTGAATGAAATATCGTAATAAGGAACAAAAATATAGTAAATAAAAACACTATTTTATATTTGCGAAAAAAAATAAGGTACTGGAAGAAAATCATATTTCATAGACTTATTTTGTTATTACTCCTTAAAGTGCGTATTTCGGTAGCTCCACACTATGAAACAGATTTTTTTATAGAGAAATATATTGTGATATCTTAGTCAAGATCTTAGTATAAACGCATTGATTTTAGAGACCACACTGTTTATTCTCTATGCGTCCTTTTATAAATTGTTTGCAGTTTTATAATTTGCTGTAATTAAATGAATAAATTGACATTTACCAAAATTTCTTTCTTGTTTGTTCAAGATGATTTTTCATCTTTTAATATATATTTCTGACCATTATTTGAAAAAAATTGTTCATTGCACATCATTTTATATTAATAAACTGTTACACATTTTTCACAATTATACAAAAACTTAAAATTTTAAAGTTAGTAAATGACTAGATGAGATACGATCCAAATTTAGGAATCAAGATGTATCGATTAAAGGCTGCTGTATGTATCACATCTGCAATATATGTAGATATTTAATAATTTCAGTATAAATAAGTATTTTTTGGTTTAGGCATTAACAGTGGGGGTAAAGAAGATACATTGCACGCTCGTAAAAGTTTTATTCCTTTTTTTAAGAGGCCCTTTAAAGGAACGGTTACAATACAAAACGAAAAGTCCATTTTTCGAATGAACACACAAAAACTGAAGATAAGTTGTCGCTAACTTGAGAACCACAAAAACCTACCTAGCAGCACTAAGCATTTTTTTTGCTATAATTATAAATTAATTCAATACAAAAAGTTACTAGGTATGAATTATTATGAAGGTTTTAAATATGAGTGTGGTGGAATCTCATATTTCGAGATCCTCCCATTCTTCCTTTTCTCTTTCAGAAAGCTCAATTTTAAAATTTACTTTGGCCTTTTTCAAGATGTCAAAGCACGATGAGGTGAGAGGATTAAAACGTAAATCAACCATATCTAAAGAAGTCGCCTCTGGATCGAGGAGATCAAAATCAATTTCAATGATTTTGTTGGTGTTTGCATTTAACTTTTTAAGCTTCTTCATTTTGAAAACTACCATAGGTAGTGATAAGAATGAGTTGTGTGAGATATCAAGTGACTCTAATGATTCCACGTCGGCTAATTCATCTGGTAGTTTCGCCATTTGATTGTGAGAAAGGTTTAATTCTAAAAAATTCAGGATATTATATTCTTACACTTACAAGCATGCAAATCGAATATCATGTGTTTCACTGCATTAACCAACCTGTGATTAAATTAAATTGCACAGCAAATTTTGGCGTTATTTTTGTTATCACATTGCCACTAAGGTCACATGTTTTAAGTTTCGTGTGTCGCATTAAGTGGTAAACTGCATCAGGTACGTGGATCAGCGAACATTCCGATAAGTCTAGAATCAAACAAAAGGCAACTTTTAGCTTAAATTTTCATAAACTAAGAAAATAAAACATTTATAATTTATCTGAAAATAGTACCTAAATGCCCAAGCTCATTTGCATTATTACACCGATTAACCACCTTAGTTACTTGATATGCCATTTTTTAAAAAGTAAAATGAGATACTTCTAATCAAAACTCAATGAACTGCCATGCACAACTGTCTATATTTAGATAGCACATTTTACTTTGTAAAAAATTTATCCACAACTTTTTTTTGTATTCGTGAAGAAAAACAAGAAAAAATTTAAAAATAGAATTTTTTAAAGACTACAAATTTACTTTTAAACTTGATACGGGACTGTTTCTCTGTTTCTGCTAGGGCTAGGTTTCAGCCAACTGAAATCAACAGAACTTAAACATTTCATGGGCGAAAAAGCACGAAACATTTGTTTTTGTTTCTGATTAAATATTTTCAACGATAAATTTGTCTATTTCAATTTCTATCTGTTTTATTCAGGTTCTCTCTTAATTTGCCAAGAAATTAAAGATTTTCTGGAATTTGAATACTCGTATCCCAAAATCTCATTTAGTTACTTATTTCCTTATAATTGTTGAGTGTGTTAAACGAAGTTCTATAAAATGATAGTGTATGTTTATTTGAAAGAGCTATTGAGAGTATATATAGCTCTTGAAATATCCGTTAGATTTTTAGTAACAAAGAGAATGTTTTTACCATTTGTTTGATTGTTTGGAAAATTGTTTTGACTAGATTTTTACTTACATGAACAATTGTTTTATATCTATGATCTATCAATGAACATCGCTGACAATTAGTCAAAAGGAACATTTTCCCGGTGATTAGTTACAACCGCAAAAAATTTGCTTTAAGGCTACGCCTTCTATATTTTATATACATATGCTTTCTTGAAAATCTCAGAACAAAGAACCTTTTTTTTCACAAAGTGACAGTATTAGCACGATTCCTTCTTTATCCATACCTTATGTAAAATATCTATTAATACGAGCAGATTCACTGAACTCATCATTGAACCCTACTTTTTCACTTCAGTAGTAGACTCGGGAAAATTCCTCTTCAATGTATACGCTCTATTATTACGTGTTTTGATATTTTATACCCAGAATGGGAACAGAGTTTATCTGAGACGTACTTCCAAAATATAAATTATAGTCTTGAAATGGTGCCAAGAAATTTTCGAGACAAAGAAAAAGAAACGCGGAAAACTAAAGAGGAAAATTTTACGTCGGAAATCAAAGTGCGCAAAAAAATCATTTTTACTTCACAAAAGATTTTTTCAATGCTTCAGAAAATGTATAAGACTTGATTTCAAATTTTCTTCCAAACAAAAGAATCAATTTCTTAATTAATATTTCAAATATTTTCGAAATACGTTAATTTTGCGTTTGACTAACCTAGACCGAATGACTCGCGAATGACGATCTTTGTGTAGAGTTCGTTTAGTTTTAATAAGGTAAACAAATTATATGCAATACTGCACGAATTAAAACATTGATATTTATTTTTTGAATGGTGCAAGAAAAATTAAAAATGCTTCAAATAGTCTACACCAATTTCTCAACATTGTGAAAACGCACAAATGAAACAATACATTTTTCTATAACGTAAGAAACTCGTGGTAATGATTCCATTATAAATGCTCTCGAAATATGGATCTGTCTGTAAGTCGGGTTGAGTCGAGTCATGGGCATTTAACAAAGCAATACAAAATTGCGTGTTGAACGTGGTTTTTCATTTTTATTTTCAATCGTCTATTAATGACTTAAGTCGCAATTATACACACACGTTTTATAGAAGCTGGTGTTATTTTCGTTTCTCGTTGAGTTTTTGGCCAACACATCGATGATTATGCGATTTTTTTTTTTAAATAAAAATACAAACGACATGCTAGAAACGTGGAAACGTGAAGAAAGTCAGCTGTTTATTTATTCACTGCAATATGACTTGGATTAAATTAATTATCAAAACTTTCGTGTTTTTTAAAGTTAAAGCACTGTCTCAATATCCCACCTCTTGTTAAAAAAAAATAATATTTCGGTTGTTTGGCTACTAATGCAATTTTTTCTATTTCTCTCTTTCTACCATATCCATTGATAATGGCAATGAAAATAAATGCATTGCTTGAAAAATGATTAATGATTACGAAAATAACTAAGTAAAATTGACTCTTTTTTTTTGAACATTTAACTTTCAGTTCCATCGTCAGTTTCAATGATAAAACTTACTCAAATTGCTGTTCTCTTTTGCGTCTTCACAACGGCTGACAACTTTAATAATTCCGCGACCAGCAATGTGATTCACAGTTTGTGTAGCACCATTATCTGTCAAACGACGAACGATGAACTCTTGACGTCTCCTGTGATTTGATCCATCGTCATCATCATTATTTCCATTGCCAGAAGTATTGTTATTCTGGGTATTTGTGATGTCGTTTCCAAAATGTGGGGGTCTCATTTTCGTGCAGTTAAAGATTTCTGAGGAAATTTTTGGAAGAACAACTCTTTGATTTTGATTTTTTTTCCACTAACTAGACCTCTATTTTGTTTTTCCCAACCTTTCACTTCACCGAGCTGAACACGACTGAAAACTGAATTTCCATTCAATAAGTTTTTCGCTTTTCAGAAAAATAAGTCAGTTATTAGTGCATATAACTAAGTAATAGTAGCAACGTAGTAAATTTTTATTCTTCTTCATGTATTTTTGAGTTTCCTCTCTTATTTGTTTTTTCTCCATCGTTTGCTGCAAGGTTTACGAAACAGCTGATTTATTTTTTGTATATGCGATATACACTCGCTACGCTAGAGGGGGATAGGTTAATAATAAATCGGGGTCTGGCTCTCTGGCTCTTTGTTATGGCAGACAGACACACGACACGATACATAGCTTGTATTTGTGAGATCTTAAATTTTTAACTATATAATTAAAAAGGTGAACACATCAGATCTTTTGTTTTCAAATAATTTCCGGAAGTTTGCTGAACTTTGTGTGTAACAAAGAATTGAAGGGAGTTTTCGGAAATCGAAAGTTCTTTGTATTGCATATAAGATTTGAATTCAATTTTTAAAATTTATTTTAAATAAATATTAAAGTTGCAAAACTACTGTATTTTGTTACAATACAATACAAGTTGTAATTTAAATATGTCATCAAGGAGACAAGCCAGGAGGGTGACATGCTTTTTCTGTCGAATTTTTTCCTTATTCTCCTCTAAAAGTTTTTAATGCTCTTGTAGGATCAATTACATCATTTTGAGATATTGAAAGAAGTCAATGTACCATGAAAATTACATGTACATAAATCCTTGAATTCATAAACCCTATTAAAATGCCGAAATTAAAATTTGGTCAATAATCAACTGATGGAAATCTTCCTTCAATTTGTATCAGATTTGCGAAGATTCACGTAAATGCTGAGGATGATATCGAAACACGAATATGTCAGGGGAAAGTCAGGATTATTTAGATTAGAGCACACAAGTTGAGTTCAATCGGGGTGTCTTAATTAGTTCATGCCTTCCCAAAACAGATGTTATACCTATTTCAAGTACGAATATTGTTAATTTTCTTAAATCTAAGTATGTATTTTGATGTTAGTTTGTGTTAAGTATGATTTTATTTATTTATGTTTTATTTGAATAAAAATGTTTGCCAAGAGTTATAAATCCGAAAGTTATCCATCCAGATGCACATACTTTTTTTCTGATTCTTGTATGGTCAAAAACGTTAAGAAAAGTGGAAAAAAAATTATGAAATTTTTTTGACATTTCCCGCTTGATTTCAATATTTTGTTGGGCAACAATAAAGTTACAAATATTTCGGAGCTTCCAAACACCATTTTTTAAGATTAATTTTAAGATTACTGGAAGGATTGCTGCGCTGTTAGAAAAACCAATGCTGACATAATACAAAACAGCGATGAATAATCAGGTTTAAGCAACATCGGCGGCATCATCAACACTTGCAATTATAATTATTTTGTTAGGGATTCTTTTGATCCGATAACTCTGCATTTCAGCTCAGTGACTCCCAAATGGTGTTCCGCGAGATTTTGAGCTCTGACACTGGATATTATAAGATTTTTGAACTTTCCACCTGCCGGTGTTCCACCGAAAAAAGGAAGTCTGGATTTTAGTGTTCCGCTTGCAAAAAAACAGTTTGAAACATTGCCAGCAAATCAAAATTTTATTTGAAAATTGTTTGCATGAATTATTATTTACAGCAATTTTGAATTTAAAGGACATACACTTTAAACTTCAAATCATTCGCCCTCTTAAATTAATGAAATGAAATTTTCTCCTTGATTCAAACTGGATTTTCACTGTTCATCTAAACATAGCCATCCAATTACATCAGACCATCAAGATAGCTTGAATTGTTATTATTATAATCTATCAATTCAAAACGGAATATAAAATGACATCGAATTTTGGTTTAGATTTCTTCTTAGAACAATAGGATGACTTAAGACATAACAAGGATACATGTATGTATCTACATAATAAGTATCCTTGATATAAGAAACGCTTAGGATAAAGGAAAGTTAATACTAACTGACAAATGACAAAACCATATAGAAATAAACACAACGTCTCATCATCTCATCACCCACTTAACAAAACTCACCAAAAAAGAAGAGCAATCAAAACGCTATCGCCAAACACGTCATATGAATCATTCTCACCAAGAAAAAAAAAACAATAATGGATCCCAAAGCCACTGAATAATTAATAAATGTGCTGGAAAACAAGGAAAACGTTTGAAATGGAGACGTACGCAATATCATGATGCGTATGCTACTATGCTTCAAGTGCTTGTGCTACTAACAAAGTCAATCGGAAAAATTCAGGAAAAATTTAACACAAATGATGAAACAGCAACCAAAATTATGAGCGAAAAAATTCCTGAAATCGAAAAAAAAAAAAATTGACAACAACGAAACAAGCATTAGCTTTATTGACCAGCTTCAGATCGATTTCGAAATGAGGATCCCAAACTTGCCAGTTGAAAATAATCTACGGAATGGAACGAAGATATTACTCAATTTGTCAACAATATTGAAGACATGTTAAAATAAAATTAAAAAAATTAAAATTAATTTTTTTCCTTTGCAAATTAAAATTGAATTTTTATTTAATTTTTACACGTAAAACTAAAGTTGTGCTAAAAAAAAAATAAAACCAAAGTTAAAATCACATGTTTACAGTTAAGTGACAACACTAAGCAATCAATAAAAAGCAGAAGAAAAAGAGATTTTATGAAATTTTCGACAATTTTTTTTATGAAATTTGAAATAAATCTGTTTTCTTAAAATGATGATACCACCAGCAACTGAAAGCTCAAATCGATCGTCAGCCAAAAAATCTAACAAGCCTGACTCAAACGCACAACACAAACATTTAAGCACATTTAAACTGAGGGTCGTATTATTTTCTACTTACTGCTCACGATTCTGAGAAAAAAAAACCAATGCAACATTAGATCTCGTCTCTGCTTCTTGGCAATTTAAAATAATCTACATTTTATAACTTTTTATCAATTCTCTTATGAGAAGCATAAAATCTTTTATTATATTATCAATTTATCAATAATAAAAATACTTATTTAGTTCAATTAATTTTAAAACAGCATTTGTTGTTCAATTTCAAAAAAGGAAACAATTTTATTTCAACAAATTTGAATTTTTCAATAGCCGATTTTATAGTTTTACGAAAAACCGGATTCGTGTGAAATATTGTCTTATTGGCTGACTACACATAAGCATTTGATTATTTAATTATTTTATCGCACAATTGGGGGAGTACGGCAGCAAAAACTAATTAATACATCAAATCAAGTAGGAAATAGTGTATACATTTGAATGATCTTATGTGGTGATATTATGGTATTAAAATTGAGTAATTAAATATGTAAGTGAAATATTGTCTTTTTGCGCCATTCTCACAGCTTATTATATCGCAGCTTAGTTTAAATCCTTAAAAATCTTACGTTCATTGACCATGAATTTAATTGAAATGTGTGCACATGAATATGATGAGTTACATGCTTTTATTATAAATTATATTTTATATTCATTCCTTCAACTATGCTTACCAATTACCTACGTACATCTTAGTATTACCTACAAGTTTTACATGCAATTATTATATTGTAATTGCAAAATATTATATTACTTTTTATACAAGTATAATAATTAAGTATCTATAATTTTCTCTCTCTCCCTTTCTTACAATCCTTGTTACTGAGCTGGAACAAATCTTCATCTTATCTAGTGTTCCTGATTTATAAGTGATTACATACGGATGACCAAATTGAAATATTATAAATGGCGTTTTTTATTTTATTTATTTATAGCCCATTTTTCATCTCAATATTGAGAAAGGCAAACGTTGTTGAATACAAAATTCCAAAATTAAAATGCCTTTAATGACGGAGAAAAACAAATTTGGCTTCCTTGCAAGGCATCCAGTCGCGAAACTGCATGTAATTTTCTTGTTTTGATCCTAATTTTATGTTTTTGCGATGAAAATTTCGGAGAATCAAATTTGACAAATTGACGAAAAAACCCCGTTAAATTTGATGAAATTTGACGTTCCCGGGAGCTTTAATGGCCATACTCTTCCACGCGGGCCAAGTGCGGATTAATAATTAGCTTCAAATAATTTTTGAGCCGAAACGGGGATGGTCATCTTACAAATGCTGGGCATTTCGAAATTTCGGTTTGGGATGAGCTACTTGATAAATCTCGAGAATCTCGAGTTTCTTGATACCTCTGGAGGTTAAATGGACTATTATTATCGTCATTTTATCTCACGGGACGAGAGATTTTATTCTATATTATACATCATTTCTAACTCAATTTGATTACAATAAATCTATCATGCCATGATTTGTAGGAATTGTGTAATTAAGTATATAATTTTAAACTTAACGTGTTTCCATACAAATTACTTTTTTTTTATTTAGTTATTTTATTACACAATTCGACGATTCTCACGGGATGAGAGATTTTATTCTATATTATACATCATTTCTAACCTGATTTGATTATATTAAGTTTGTCATGCCATGATTTGTACTAATTGTGTAATTATGTACTTTACAAATTCATACTTCGAACAATACTAAATACTGACATACGTGTGGAACTATATTTCCTTTTTGATTTCAATTCCCTACCATAAGATCGACAATTTTGTGCATCCCAACTTGAAACATGAATATAATTACGAATATTACGAAAACCCTTACTGTCTTCATGCTCATGCTTATGACTTTTTTGCAGATTTGGTGTTAACATCTGAAAACAGTAAGTCTTTTGACACAAATTTAATTCTCATAACTTTTTTGCTTCCGTAAATCCGACAAACTGACAATGAAATACCTTCTCCACGTCATCATATACACAATTTCGACTTATCTTATAATTCAAAAGTGCATTTTTTACTTGGACTCCAGCTAAATGCGATTGAATTTTATTTTTATCTTTATGGGTCTGTGTTGGAATAATAGAGGACTAAATCTTGGACGAAAATGGCTTTCAAATATTCGCTTTGCTGATGATATTGTTGTTTTTGCTGAAACCAAGGAAGAATTAATTGCGATGATCAAAGAGCTTGTGACACTTCAAGGTCAGTCGGATTGTTGTTAAATTGGGACAAAACAAAAATTATGACCAACACAAATGATGGAAGATTTATCATTGCCGGAAATGATTTAGAAGTTGTTGAAAATTTCAAACATCTTGGTCAAATGGTTTCATTTAATAATCGCACAGAGAAAGAAATAGACGCAAGAATATCATCAGCCTGGAAGACATTCTGGAGCCTAGAGAAATTCTTCATGAAAGACATCCCACTTTATTGTAAAAGGCGCTTGATGAACATGTGTGTGTTAACAGTCTTGACCTATGGTTCTCAAACTTGGACCCTTTATGATCAAAATGCCAAAAAATTATTGGTTGAACAGCGAGCGATGGAACGGATTATGATGCGTATTTCTCGGAAAGATCACATTAGAAATGACAGAATAAGACAATGTTCTCAGATAAAAGACGTTGAAGTTAAAGCAATGGAAATGAAATGGAGATGGGGCGGTCATGTAGCGAGATTCGATGATGAAAGATGGACTTCCGAAATTGAAAAATGGATACCAAAAGATAAAAGAAATGTAGGTAAACCCCGAAAGCGATGGAAAGATGACATTATAGAAACTGCAAGTTTATTTTGGCAAAGGAAAGCTGCTAACCGAGAAAAATGGAAAAAAATGGAGACATCCTTTATCCCACAAATAAAAGGAATAATAATAATGAAAATCTGACTTAACATTAGTCCAAAGCATATGACTTGTAAAATTAGATAATACGATGATTTCTTAAGAATCTAAATGTGAGAAGAAGCTCGTTATACACAGGAATTCGTTCCACATTTTGAAGATCAGGCAAAACTCGGCCTTCCACATCAGCCTCTCCTCGGACAGAATATGACCAGTTTTTCTCCATTTCACAGGTATTAACATTATGAAAAACTACTGCGATATTTGGGCGATAATCTCTGATGGCACGCAATGCTTCAATGCCTGAGTCTAGACTAGGCAATGGAACACCATCAAGTCCCAAGAGGGAGAAAAGATCACCTTCATTTGCTGTGAACATGTCTAGAAAAGGTTGAATCAGCTGATTAAGGTCCTCAAAGCTCTATCGAGTCCACAAAATAGACTCAGTTCCATATTTATATATTTAAAAATAGCTCTTGTATGATCTGAGACATTGTTTGGATTGAATACAGGTGGGTGATTCAAAAGTCCCCAGTTGGATGAATTGGCCTATTTGTTTCCGGAATAATTGATCTAAACATCGCCAAAATGTGATCTCGAATGCCATTGTGTGCGATCTTTCTTCTAATAGCCTTTAATTATCTACATCTATGTCTCTATGTCCCTCAATAATTGAGAATAGTCAAACGGTATGTAGTTGAAGGAAAACCGTTGACTATTCTCACGTAAGGCTTATTACATTTTACGAAAACCAGCATGCAGTAAACAATATTTACAATTAATTTCAATATTCTCATTAGCTATTTGAATAGTAATATTGGGCGAATTATTAACATTCAAATCCCTAATAAGAATAATGTTGTTACTATTAAAATATTGCTCATACCGCTGGAATACAATTTGGATAAATGTTCTAGCTATTATGGACATAGTTCCCCGGTCTACGGAATTGGAATTTACAGGTGTATGATCATATGATAAAATGGGGTAACATTGTCTTTGATTGAAATTATTATGGAAAAGCGCTACCCCAACTGTAGCATAACCGCCAACAACACGCTGTTCATTCAGTTGACAAAACAAAAAACGATAATTTTTGTCTTCTAAGAAAAAATATTTCAATGGGCAAAAGTTTAATAAGTAATGACAAATTACATGCTCACTAACAGCTCACTAATGTACATCAGCGGAAAAACATCTACATTTTCCGGCAGCTGTTGATCAATTTCATCATCCGACGACTCTGACGACTGCACTTCCGGCTGCTGTTCCGGCTGTTGAGTTGAATGCTCGGTTGTTTGTGGGTTGATTTTATAGCCACATATGTTGGCCCACCAGTACTCGTTCCAGGCATATCGGACATTCCAACAAATTCTGGTTCTCCTACAATTGGATAAATTCTTTGACGCAATTGGCTGCCACTAAATTGAGACTGAACCGGATATGGAACCATCTCTGCATCACCATCAGAGCCAATGCTTGGTCTCTTTCAGCCTGTCGACCCGTTTGAAATAACTGTTAGGCTAACAGTTGGTCAGCTTCTTGACCAAGATTCGATTCACATATCGCTTGTTCTATCCATACCACCTCGCCAAACTCATTTGCCAGCCTGATTTTTTTTTACCAGTCTGAAAGTCTATTGTTGAACAATTGGCTGCTGTTGACTGATAGTCCTGAAAGCTGGTGAATTTTGGTTTAGCCTTGGATATAATAGATCATATTCCATTTCGGGCACCGTTTGCACAATTGGCTGCTGAACAGCTTCTTCCATTTCTACCTGACCGCCCCCTTGCAAATCTGTTGATTTTAATTATTAATGATAAGTCTTAATTGTTAATATATGTAACTCCAACCAATCAAGTAAGCTCATATTGAATTACCCTTTGATGTTCGACATAATGTTTGCGTTATTGCTTGGTTGGTTTAACCGAATTTATTATGCTTGCTGCCATAAATCTATAATTATATTCGACTTGCAGAGGACGAAGATTTTTGGCATCACAAGGATTTATTTGTTCAAATTGTGGATTACTGCGAATATAATTTTTAATGGCATTATAGCTTTGTGTTGCCCTGTCGATCATTTCCTTGTATGCTAATTTTGGCACAAGCCTTTGGCTAATAAAGCTTCATTAAGCTCTTTAATATTGTCCCATAATAAGTCGGCATCAGCTACATTCTTTTTATATGACTTTATTGTTTTAAATAACGAATCACTGCTGCAGCTGCTTCCGCTGATGGTGTAATTGCAATTCATGTGAATGTCAAATTATAAATTTATAAACGGAATTATGACACAAATAAACAAACCGATATGATTTTCTAGACACTTGAAATGCTTTCGAAATTTTCAATCAGCTAACTTGAGGCCCTATAAACGTTTATCGTTATGTGATCGTCATGCAATTGAGATTTGGCGATATTTTGACCAATTCAGTTATTTCGGTGACCAACAACATCTAAATAAAAAGTCGTGCAGAAGATTACAGTTTTGGATCAGGAAATTGAGTGGCCCTTTATTTCATCAACGATAAGAACATTATTTCGAATTAAAGATGACAATTAGGAAGAAAAAGGAATGTCCCGTTTGTGATCAGCCAAACACTAAATCTAATATAGTCAGCTGTGCAACATGTCACATTTCGTTGTGTAAATTTTGAGCCTGATGTTAACGCCTCAGTATGGATTTGTTCAAGATGTCTTATCAATCCTCCACCAAATTTGAGAGCAGATACTGAACCTCCTAAAACATCAGTTCTAGAAGAAGAAGAGACATGTCACAACAATGAAGGCTCAGACAATTTTCACATTTCTATGGAAGAGCTTAGTCGTTTATTAGCTGAAAATTCCAGTGGAGTAAAGGCAATAATGGAAGAAAAATGCAATCGGACCAGATACATTTCCATGAAGCCATAGAGGATTTAAAAGGAAATTTGAACAAAAATTTGAGCCAGTCGAGAAGGAAGATTTGTCAAATGAATTTCAAGGAGCAAGTATTTCCCTAGTGGATATTACTCAACTTCAAGGTATGTAATTTGTCATATTCATTATTAGTTTTGCCATTGAAATAATAACAATAATTGTAAATATTGTTTATTACTCGCTGGATTACGAAAAATGCATCAAGCCTTACGTGAGGATAGTCAACGGTTTTTCTGCAACAATACACCTTTTGACTATTCTCACGTATTGAAGGAAATAGGTGTTGAGAATTTAGGACTTTTAAGGAGCGATCATATGAAGGCATTCGGGATCACATTGGAGATATTTAGATCAATCATTCCGCTCACAAATAGAAAAAATTCATCCATCTTTGGCGCTTTTGCATCGCGCTCATGTAATCAATCCAGACAATGTCTCTGTTCACACAAAAGCAATTTTTAATTATATAAATTTGGAACTGAGTCTATTTTGTGGGCTCAGCAGAACTTTCGGATATCTAAATCAACTGATTCAGCCTTTCATAGAAGTATTCACAGCAATTGAAGATGATGTTTTCTCCCTCTTGGGCCATGATGGTGTTACATTGCCGAGCCTAATCTATGTCATTGAAGCAATGGAAGCCATCAGGGATTATCCCCCAAATACTCCCACAGTTTTCCATACTGTTAATGCCTGTGAAATGGTGACAAACTGGTCATATTCTGTTCGAGAGGAAGCTGATGTGGCTGGCCGGGTTTTGGCTGATCTCCAAAATGTAGAACAAATGTATAGCTGCGCTGCTTTAACTTCGTCTTTGTTAATTTCAAGAACATTCGTCAGACTAACACAATGCATCCAAATGTCCCTTGTGTTTCCGCCAGTATGAATATTGCAGGTTTTTTTGAGATGTTCAAGAGGCCATCCATCTTGTGTCTTCACCGTGACACTATACATTTTTTAGATATGAATTCCTTGTTTGAGGGATTCAATATAAAGGCCATTTGTAGACAATACGATAACACTGATGAAACAACATAAAAAACCAAACACGAACATTTTAATTTAATGATGAATTCACTTCACTTTTAAAAGGGCGAAATTTATTATCCTCCCAAGCAACGATCTTTTTAACAAGCGAAAACCTCTATGTCTTTTAAGATTTAATTAAAAAAGGTCTGTTTTTTTTTTTTTTTTGACGCCGAAATTTCGGGTACTTTATATAACTTTGGCCTGAAATCTATTTACTGGGAAAAACCATAATCCTCCCCAGTTTTTGAACAATTTGTTATTTTTAAAGATATTAGATTTGTAGATTGTATGATTGGGTCGACCGAGTTAACGGCCGTTGGTACCTTCAACCTCAAAGATCTGTTGTACCGTATGTAGAAAGTCAATGCTTCCTACTTCGAGAAATTACTTCAACGGTTTTTGTCCATGAACATTTCATAGCCGGCTCAGAGCTATTTTGGTTCCAATATACCATTTTGGGCAGGGCCTTACCTTATAGTGCGAGCCGAAAGCACTCGCTCTGAAATTCAGAGCAGTTTCAAAACTTCGCACATGCCACGATCGTGACATCACGAATAAATGACGACACAATCGAACTACCTTAAGCCAGGTATAAGGTTTTCGGTGTTCTTTGGGAACCTAACCTTTTTCCTACATGTGCAAAGACCGGCCTCCCGGCCTGCTTTCAATGTGCATTTTTATTTTTCGACTTCAGATCCTCTATTTATACCTCACGTTTGAACTCGCAATTTTAGCATGAGAGCCAAACACACATCCAATGAGCCATCAAGACACCAGAACCGGTTCAGGATATTACATATTAATAAAACTTTCCATTAACAAAAATAACGTTCCTTGATAGAAAAGAAAGTAATACAATACTATGGAGATTGTAAGATTGTAGGGCATTTTTGGATTTATTCATACTAAAACGACCTTCTTTTCAAATTGAAATCAATCGTTAATTAAATTAACAATCAAAATCATCTTGAAATGCTTGAAATTAATCATCGACATCCGAATTATTAAGAGATTAAGAGGTTTGGGAAGATAAAAATGACACCACCAAATTAACATATCTATAATTGTAGGTCGTGACAATTTTTTTATTAATAAAACATTTGAGATCAATAAATTGATTTGGGATTTGAAATTTATTTTGCAATACAATATTTGTTCGTTTGTTATCTCCAAGGTAAATAAATCTGAAATCTGTTGTGGGATGAATGAATTGTATTATTATTGGATTTTTATTTAAATAAGTACATGAAAAAGGGAAAATCTCCATTAGAAGGAAGGGAGGACATTAGTAATAATTCGGCATATTTTATGAAGAAATCTATTTCCACTGCTTTTATTTTATCAATGGTCCAAGGATATTGAATGTTATTTTTACTAATGGACAATTTTGTGTAAAACAGATTTAAGAAAATAAATGAAAAATGTAAAATGTTTAAATATTACCATATTTTGATTTTGACGCTTCATTATTTGATCAATTTATCAATTTATTGATTGTAAAGCATTTTATATGATAAGAATTGCATTCGATGATAAGAAATTCGATAAATTAATTCCATCCTTATTTCAGAGAAATAGATAAATAGATTTCAAGATAAAGTAATTTTAGTTCACAGATGCCTAAATGTGGGATGCTTAGTAACCTCCTTAGTTTAATACAAAATTAATAATACATTTTATAAAAATAAATAACGAATTTTTCTTGATAAAACCATCTTTTATGGGTTGATACCGAGGATTATTTTCGAAAAAGGTGGATAAGAAAGCACAAAACCATTATTTTTTTTTTATTTTACCTGCATTTATAAAATTATGCATGCATAAAAGTATCAGTTATTTGAACATTAAAATTGTAAACATTAAATCAGTACATACTGCTGTTTCGATCAGTGTTTATCAGTCTTATTTAGAGTTTAACAGTTTAACCCACTTTGTTATAATAACAATAATTATATTGTTTAGACGTTTAAATATTTTAATTTGAAATATTTTTAAATTTGAGTTTTAAATCAGATCATAACCAATTGACTAATCATTCAAATCAGTTCAGTTTAAATAAAGTTATATCAACATGTCAACCATTTAAGAACTTTTTAATAAACAACAAAGTGCCACAGATTAATTAGACAAATTATGGAAGAAGCTTCAGAAAAAAGATAAAGATAAGGTACACTCGTTTCGCGTGCAAAATATGTAACTGTGGCTAATTTATTATGGGACAATATAAAAGAACCTAATGAAGCTTTATGAACCAAACGTGTAACAAAAAAATTAGCATATAAAGAAAGAATCGACAAAGCAACACAAAATTTTAATGACATCAAAAATTATATCCAAAGTATTCCCAATGTAGTTGAACCAAGTACAATAGCATCCATCTTTATTTGCCCACGTTTTAAAGTCTCTTTATATCTAACTCTCTGTTTCACAAAATCCCCCGATATTTTTTATATTTGTATAATATTTATTATGTACACATTTTCCTTCATACAAGTGTACATACATACACACACAAAAAAAAGTTTAACCTTTCCTGAACTTCCTTTTCACAGTTCATTTTCTTTTCTCTTTGCCTTTTTAAGTGCTCCCATGTTAGGCTCATTACAATTTTCAAGTTTAAACAACAATAAATATAAATTCTAGTAAAATTAATTCGCTTTAATAAGAAATGAAATGGCGCGACAACATGTTGTATCATAAATGGGGACAGAAAGAGAACAAGAGAGAGAGAGAGAGAAAGGCAGAAGGCAAACTCGAGGCGTAAATCATCGATCGAAGATTGCCGGACGGATCGCCATTTTTCTAGGGATCGACAAAGACGTGGACAAAGATCTATATGGTAAAAAATGAAAAAAAAAAAAAAAAAACATTCCTGATCAATCCGTTGTGGAAGCTACATGTGAATTTCGATTTTTTAACGGTAGTTTTAGTATTTATTCTTTGTGACAATTTAATTGTTTTTTGGTACACATAAGTTTTTATAGTTTTAAGGGTCAAGTGATAATTTTTATTGCGAAAAAAACGGTCAGTCCTCAACCGCAAATATAAGTGACAACGAAAAGGGCGGAAAAAATCCAACGGTTAAAGTGTACCTGCCAAACTATTATGAAAAAAGTGATTTCGGTCCATATCGGGTAAATATAGTGAATAAAGACAAAAATGAAAACTTCATATACAAGATGCGTTTGTGCCAAATAGTATGTAAAAAATGCAAGGTGAATGACATGTTGGAAATCAAGCGTTTTGGTCGCAAAACTTTGGCCGTTTACACGCACTCATTTGAATCGGTAAATAATCTGTTTAATTGTGAAATTTTAAAAGAATACTATGAGGCATTTATCCCACAGAGCATGTTATCTTCTCGGGGATGCTAAAAAATATTGACAAAAAAGTTGATCTCCATGATCTTTTAGAGGAATTAAAAGAAAACGAACAAAATGTTTTAAATGTTGAACGGCTAAAAAGATTTAATCATGATAAAAGGGAAATGCATGATACACCTGCGATTAAAATAACTTTTCGGTTAGCGAGATTACCAAATTTAGTTAAGGCATAGATTTAAAATCATGCCATTCATAGGGAAAGTAAAACTCTGTGGCTCATGCCTTAGATATGGGCACGAGTCTTCAGAATGCAAAAGTCTTAGAAAACGCTGTCAGATTTGTACCTCGGATTTACATAAGCAAATAAATGCGATTCGATAACTCCTAAATGTCCTCATTGCCGGCGGGATCACAGGTTTGATTCTGAAAATTGTGAGTCAAGAGCTTTTCAGAAAGAAGTTAAATACAACATGGGAAAATATAATATGGGATATATGGAAGCAAGCGAATTTTTACGTCCAAGAATATCGGCAAACAACAGATTTTTATTGGCTCTTTTGTCCAGTTCAACAGCATGTAGGACCATCATATGGAGATATTCTCAAAAACGCTCCACGCCCAGAATCTGCGGTAAAAACTTACAAAGACGACAAGGGTTTAAATCGCAACAGCAGGTACAGCGGCAATTTCTAAATCAGTCTAATATATTTTCACTGTTCAACCAATTCGTCAAATTTTACAACAACCAAAACAGTCAAGAAAAACTATTTGATATAAATAGTCAACAAAAACAACAAAAAAGTCATACAAATCAATGGAAAGATAATAAGAGAAAGAAATACAACAGTCAACAAAGAGATACGGTAGATTATAATCAGTATGAAACCTTATGGGCACATGATTCGATGGATTTTGAGGACGACTGAGATGAACAACAATTCAAAGGCATTTTTATCGTACAAAATATTACAGCACAATATCAGAAGCCTGCGATCCAATAAGGATGAAATGGATGCGTTTATGCGTACGAAAACATCGACGTAGTGCTAATATCAGAAACATGGTCAACGCATAACGACATTTTTAGTTTTCGAGGCTACGAAATTTATTTAAAACATTCGAAATCTATTGGGTATCGAGGTGTGGGGATACTATGTAGTGAAAAATGGTTTGCAAACAAAAAAAAATGAATTTGAATTTGAAGCATGTGGAAATTATCGGTATAAAAATAGTCAAAGAAAATCTTGATGTTTCTTCAGTCTACGTCCCTGAAGAAAATAATATAGAAATTGCAGAAGACATTAAGAAAATTATAAATTTTGTGCATAATAAAAAGTGTATTGGTATATATATATTGGTGGGGATTTTAACGCCCATCATACACTTTGCGGCTCATCTATTTCAACGGAACGAGGAAACATTATAGCAGACATAATATCTGATAACAATTTAGTATTGGCAGTGATCATTATTGTGGAATTATAGAATTAGCTGAATGATTGTTTGCGTAACCACAACCGCTAAATGATGAAAACCTTGACTAGTTTGTGGATTTCCATATTGATGAGAATTTGTTTGTGGAATTGGCGAATGATTTGCTTGAATATTTGACGATTGTGCACATGTTGAGGAACCAATGTTTGGTGTCAAACCAGCTGTGCTATTGAAATGACGAGAATGATTATTTGTAAATTGTGTTTGTGAATTACTCGAAGAATTTCCGCTTAAATTCTGAGGATTGTTTGATTGGTTCTGAGGCGAAACAATATGTAGCAATGTGTGCCGTCTATTGCACGACATACAATTCATGGGACTTGGGCAACTTGAAAAATGATGTGACTTGCGAAGGCAATTAAGACAAAGAGCTAGACCTTTTGCTTTCGCTTTACGATCGGGAATTGTTAGAGCTTTGAATTTGTCGCATTTCCAGATTTGATAATCTGTTGCGTAACACATCGGACAGAAATATGTTTTAGAATTGTTGCCACCAGTTGTAACTATGAATGTTCTCGATCGCTTTAATTTGCTGTTATCCTCGTTTGTGCGAACTGGTTTCATCACTTTTGCTTGTGTACCCAATCTGATAACTCCCAAAGTTTGACAACGATGCTGTAAGAATGTTAGTAGATCCTTAAACGTGGGCATATTACTTGGTTTTAGCTCGGTTTCCCACAACTCAATCGTTCGTGAATCTAATTTTGTTGTGAGGAGATGGATGAGAATGATGTCCCAATGCTCAATTTTTTGACCCAGCGCTTCTAATGCTCTAACGTGCGTTGTAGCGGTGTTCATTAAATCCGTGATTGATTGTTGTGTTTCTGCCTTAGCATCAGCCAAGTTGCATAGCTTTTGTTATACCGCTTATTGTTATACCGCTCACACAAGTCTTCCATGCATTGTCAAAACAATTGTTGGATAAATCGATATTTGCGATTGTTTCGTTTGCTGGTCCATCGAGATATCCCCGCAAATAAGTGAGTTTTAGTTGCTGCTTTAGACGAGAATCATCGCCGATGATAGATGAAAAAACTTCTTTAAAGTTCACCCATTTTTCGTAATCTCCCTTAAAAATGTCAATTTCAGGCATTTTAAATTTAAATGGATGCTCGAAAGATGAATTACTGGACATTTCAGGCGAAATAGGTGTCGAAGTTTTTGTGAACGAAAGTTTTCTCTTAATTTGACCAAGAATTTTGCAACGCTGATTATGAAATTCATTAAACGCGAAAAGATCATCGGCTTTGAGACCCGATGCATTTTTTTTTCGAGTACTGATAATTTTGCATGAACGCGATTGAATTGCTCAGTGATGGAATTGACTTCATCCTGAAAAACTTTCAATATGTGACAATCATCAATTTCTCAATGGATGTTGCGATGGTCTTTAGTCGCGATTGAGCAAAAATTCTTTCGGCAGTATAGATCTCAAAACTACCATTTTGATGATCATCTTCATCGTTGCTGTTTTCATCGCTTCTCATATTGTGATAAATAATCTCAAACGTTGAAAAAACGAACAAAATTAACGTTTATTGGCAATTTAAATTAGATTTGGGTATGATGAAAAACTTGATAGAATTTTATCTCGATGATGGAAAAAACCTTTTGTTAATCGTGGTCGTAGATAGAGAAATGTATGATATGTGAAATGATTTTTTTGACATGCCCTGTGTCAGAAGCTGATAAGAACTGAACGCCTCAATTCCTAGAAAATCGAATGATCAATGTGGTCACTCACCCGATTATGCTCTCAAAATTTGCTGCTGGAACTTATTTGAAGCTGGAATGTTGGTTGCTGATGTACCGCTTGATAAATGATTCGTCTTATTTATCGATGATCACGATTCAATTTCTTTTCCTTGGTTATGCGGTTTTTCGTGAAATAGAGAATTTCTCGATCTTTCGCTAATTTAATTCCACTGATTTCCACCAAAATCCGGCTCTAAGGACCAAAATGAGTTGGCTGTTAGTTAGCTGGCGGATTTTAGCACCGTATGTGGTTGAACTTTTGAACATTTGGTGGTTGCGACATTGCTGGATTATTAGGGGACTTTTCTATTTCTGTGCTGTGCACGTTACTTAATGTGCAGTAGGCTGATTATGTTTGACGTTTGTTGATTTTCTGTCGTGACATGGCTAATTGATTGTAACTGTGAGTTGGCGATTGCATGCAATTCGTTGAGTGAGTTAACTTTAACTTTCTGACCATTTGTCATTTTCATTACTTTTACAATTCCATTGATACACGTTGCTTTCGTTTTTATGAGTTTGCCAGCCTGAACGAGTGTTTTTGCTTGCATCATCAATTTTCGATTTTCCTTTGTGTGAATTCATAGAAGAAGACTGTCGATCCTTTTAGCTGCATTACTTATAAGAAACACTTCTAATAACCTAAAGCATTCCAAAACGAATCTAAAGAACCCACTTTATCACGCATCTAAACTTTAGTCTAGGTAGTCACTAAAAATCAAACTGAAAATTATGTCATCCATGCATGTTCATAATGAAGGTGCAATAAAGCAAAACTTGCATTCAAATTCAAGGTTCTTTTAAATTCTTTATTACATTTTAAAAACTTTCACTGATTTTCCTACAGTTTTTCGTGCAATTATTACAAGTTGGAGAGATATAGGTATGAAATTTTCGTTATATCTATTCACAATGAATTTGACAAATGATTAACCACAAAGAAAAAAAAGTTGTTCTAGCCGTATTTTACTTGTCATCGGCATCAGACATTTCAGAATCTGTTGTAAATTCACTTTCATTGTCCTTTTGCTCTTGATGTTCTTCTTCAGACTCGCTGATATTCCATTGTGGATGCTCTGTGGGTATTGCTGGAGCTTCTTTAACATCCAATTTCAAATCTAGCTGCTGATCCATTCCAATGTAAGAATCTGTTGAAACAAGAATTTAATTTAATTAACGTTACACTTGATGAAATATGGCAATTTTCATGATTAAACCTGATCGTAAGCAAACAGTGAATGTGAAAACGCCCGGCCAACGGGGTGCTGTGAACTTCAGTTGCACTTCTTGATGATCCACTAAGTTAGTGACGTGATAGGGCGCTGTTAAAAGTGTCTGTGATTTGCGATCACAGATATAAGTCCACCAATATTCTTGCTTATCCTAAAACAGTGTCAAAAAGCGCGATTAGTTAGTTGTATAAACAAGCAAACATACATGTAAACATACTTCAGGAAACATCGGGCAATGAACAATGTGTGACGTCTTTGATTTTCCTTCAAGCTTCTCGCGCTTATTGAGTTTCTGTTGAAATCTGAAGAACAAAAATAATATATTAATAAATTTACTGCTTCTGTTATTCTTCTTACTAACTTCTCCCATTCCATATCATCATCCTCAAGAGATGATGTTTTCTTTTCATCCTCAGAAGACTTCTCAATTTCTTCAGCATTTTCGTTATCACTTTCGGCACTCGATTCGTCAGCATCCGAATCATTGTTGTCTTTAATTGGAATGGGCTTTGCATGGTTCTCCTTCAAGAACTCCTTTGTTGCAGCTTGATTGGGAGTCGTAGCAGCTCTCATGACACCAACAGCTGGTTTTGATTTTGAAGATTTTGATTTGGATTTTCCTTTGTGAGATTTTTGTTTCAGCCAAACTGGTTTTTTAACTTTCGATTCCGCACTTTCTTTTTGTTCGCCATCACCACCAGCAGCTGTATCATCAACAGCAGCAGAAACCAATTTATCGCCCTCCGTCTCTTTAATCGTTTGTTTTTCAACAGCCAATGAGTCCCCAAAGAGTTCTTTCATGTTACGTCGTACCAGCGTTACAGTGACGGTTACAATTGCGCCAGCGGTCACGACATTAGAATTTTCATCATCAACCACTTCACAGCGAATACTAAAATCGATAAGTGGCATAAGCCCAAGAACCTTCATAACATTATCATATTCCTGTTCTGTTAAATCACGCAATAAGCTTCGGCTCTCGTCAGATGACAATTTCGCAAATTGCTGTAGGCTCTTTATGTAGCGTTTTTTGTTGACGAAATATTTAAGGTTATCCTCGTTGAGATGGGGCAGCTGAAGAAGTGGGCTCTTGAATTCCCATAGACCTTGAATTAACATCGGTGCTAGTTTCATACAGTTTTCAATTGTATCAATGGGTGGCAATTTCTGACCGGAAATTCGTCCAGCATATGCGAGCATAATCAATTGATTGACAACAGAAACCATCTCATTTACTAGATATGGACATTTTTTGATGACATATTGACGATCTTTTTCGAGTGTGTTTTCGTTAAGCGGCAATCGACTTAGATGGGCGTGAATCAGGGCACGAGCTTTCACCGAATAATTGCGACACAAAGGAACTTCCTTGCATTTTTCGTTCAGATGTGGTAATTGCTTAATTAGCTGCGGAACTTCCTCATTGTCTGTGGGATGTTCCGGAACATCGGCATTGTGACGCTTATCAAACTCTAGAGATGCTGCGAGGATCATGATTACACGTTTAAGCGCCATGTTGGGCGTTTTGTGGAAAAAGTAGAAATAAAGCTGTGTTGTGTCTAGAAGAACTTTGTCGCCGCTAAATCGGATGCTCCTATACCACCAGGTTCCTACAGCAATAGGCAGTGCAACCATAAAGACAAGTGCGTAAAGCCCTAAAACCCAGACAGAGTTTTCCTTTTCAACAATCCAGGAAGGCAAAGCGATGCCAAATGACATTGCGCCAGGTCCGTCAGGATTTCCATATTTCTCCCAGTTCTTGCGGGCTTCATCGTCGGTCAGCGCTTTGTAAGCTTTAGTCAATTTAACGAATGCTTTCTCATCACCAGTTTCCTTATCGGGATGCAGTACTATTGACAATTTATGATAGGCGCGTTTTACTTCACTCTTCGATGCCCCTGAACCAATGCCGAGAATTTCAAAAGGATCAAAGTTGGACATCTCATAATCGAATTGCGATACTTTAAAGGCTAAGAAAATAAGCAATAACCAGCCGGAGATAATGGACAGCTTGACACCAATTGATTTTAGGTTTTTATATGGATCAGCAAATGATATTATTACTTGTTTTCGTACACATCCTTCACAATGACAGTCCTCTTTTCTCTTGTTGGGATCTAAAACAAATGGTTATATGATGAATAATGCAGAACAACAGCATTGAACAGGTAAGAAACATATAATTCGAACAGAAGAAGAATTCACAGTTATAATACTGTTCACTTATTAGTTGCTACTCACCTTCCGATTTTTTTTTCGGCCATAAATATATCGTTGCTGGTATCAAAATCAGTGCCAGGAACGATAGGATGAAATAGAAGAATGTACTTCCACTTTCATCATATTGAAACTTTTGTCCTGCCATTCTAATAGTGTTAATATAGTCTATTAAATTTGTGAGTGTTGACAACAGACAACGTAGGCCAGTTATATGTTCAGGGTATGTTCAGTTTATTGTTTTTTTTTTTTAGTAAATAAAACCAATAACAGGCTTTATTCGAATTTTAAAATAATAAAAAAAATGTTTGAGAAGTTTTATTAGAATAGATCCCCTTGGGAAATTAAGTCAGAAAACAAAGGCGGAAATTGCAAACTCATGTGTTTTTGACAATAATAAAGTTTTACAAAATACATCAGAAGGGGAAAAATTCATGTTTTTGGAAAGAATGCGAGGTCATTCCCGGTTGTGGAAGAATGAATGCACGAGGTCGACACGAAAAAAGTTTCTCCTTTTCTCATTGATAAATGCATCAACCTTGTAGCTGGACCAGTGAAAAGTATAAAATACCTGATCAACGGAATACTACTTATTCAAACAACAAATCTGAAACAAGCAAAGGAATTGATAAAAATAATCGCGCTGAATACCATACTACTAAAACCCATGAGAATTTCCAAGTCGAACATAAAAAAAGGACAAATCAACACAAACTTTTTTCATAACGTTTGCAATTATTTAAAGATCTCACGAAAAGTGTCAACTTGGCCTACATGTGTTATGAGCAGTGTTCGAAAAAATGTGAAGATTATCATCTATTTTTGAAAAATGTAAATGATTGAGAATAAAACCAGAGAGCGGCTTCTTTTTTCTCGCTCCTCAATATTTAAAATTCAGATTCTTTTAGAAAGCGAATATTCGCCACGCCCGTCTCTTCATTTTCTTCCAAATCAGGATTTCGCTCCGTCATCAAATTGGGATTTTCAATTTTTTTTGCGAGCGATCAATTTTGTTGTTGTTTTTTTTTTTATTGATTTAAATTAAAGTTAGATTTATTATGTATTCTGCACATTCTAAAGCTATAAATATATATATATATGTGAATTTAAATATAAACTGCTGGAAATGAACATTTGATTTATTTTTATTAGCAAAAAAAAAAAAAAACAGAAAAATTTTAAATTTTGAAAAAATCATTTATTTTCAGTTTTTTTTTTTTTTTTTTAAATCAGATTTTCGAAAAAAATTTTCCAAATCGTGAATCATGGCAAGCTCTCTCGCATCATTTCGTTTTCTTTTGCTCATTTCAAATTTTGAAGAGCGTAAAATTTGAGATTTGATTTGAGCGATTCGACCACTGGTTATGAGGTTTGAACATTTGTGCCAAATCCTTTTCAATGTTTCAAATGTAGTCGATTCATCCATATAGCTAGTAGATGTGATCGTGAAATGGTCTGCTGAAATTGCTCCAACATACTGAAATTGGAAAAAAATTTACCGCTAAATCCAAATGTGTTAATTGCCTCAACATTCAAAAAATGCAAAGTTTACCGAAAATACAAATAAATCATCTCAATTCAAGAAAAAACATTCGTCGCAAATGCAACCAAAATGTATATAAAACAATGCAAGTGATTCCGAGTTTCCCTATGATTTTAATGACGATTCTCCTGTTACAATGGAATATTAGAGGGTATCAAAGTAATAGAGAAGAATAGATTTACTGATTAACAAATACTCCCCAAAAAATAATATGCCAGTCAACAACATTCATAAGTCCAAAAATTATAAGTCTTATTTTCTAAATGTCGATTCAAATCAAATTCTATTCGACTAGAAGACAATGTGAACTACTACAAATATAGCTATGAGTTCCGAAAAAATGCAAGAGAATGTAAAAGGGAGTCTTTATGCTAAATATGTCAATAGCATAAACTCCAAAGCTAATTCGAAAAAAAATTTCAATAATATTAAAACCATAAACGGTCAAAACAACTTTAACCAAATCAAGTGCATAGAAGTCAACAATAAAATGATAACCGACAAAGCTAACATCCTCAATAAAATTGGTAATTTTACAAGAATTTAATGTTCAAGCATGGTAGTGTTACACTCGAAAGCTTACATATTCCAGATGAAGCATTTTCAATAGACGATTACAACTTAACATTTTCACTCTCTGAACTCAGTATTGTCCTAAATAAATTCAAAGGTTCATCTGTTCATCTCCAAATGAAGGCAAAATACATGTTGCCATAATAAAATATTTAAAAGATTAATTGTTTATTTTGAAATCTTGGAGTTCTACAATTTTATTTGGGTAAAAGACTGTTTCCAGAAAACTGGAGAAAATCTCTTATCATACATATTCCTAAAACAAACAAAAATATTAAAAAAAATTGAGAATCTGAGACCAATTTCCTTGACAAATATGTTATGTAAAATTGTGGAAAAAATAATTAACGCTCGATTAATAAATTATAGACAAGTGGATTCCGGAAGGAACGAGAAGTAGAGGCCGTCCAAAAACACGATGGTAGGATGACATCAAAAATCACGCGAGTTGCTTCTGGAGACGTAAAACTTTGCAAAGAGAAAGTTGGAAGAATTTGGGGTTTATCTCATGTTCCGTATTGAATTGAAAGATAATAATAATAAGTAATAATAATTGGAAAATAGAATCACAAATTTTATCTGAAATTATCAGGCAGCTTTCCGAAAAGAAAAATCAACTTAAAATATTTTAGTTTTCCTAAAAAATGAAATTATCTAGTAAATGCAATAACATTTTTTTTTACCTTTTTCATTTTAATAAGCAGAATATGCTTGTTTTAAAAAATTAATTATATAACATTTGAGTTGGAAGAAGGGAGAGTTGGATTATGACAATGATTAAACCTCGCCGGTAAAAATCCGCTAAGCCATAGTGCCATAGTTTGTCTGCTATGGGACGATGTAGAAGTTCTGGCCAAAGCGATATCTAGTGGATTGCGAGTGGATGTATGTGACGCAATACGCTTCATTGTTTTGGCATTGTTTTCAATGAGATCGTGCTTGAACTCGAAAGCAAGTTCTAGAAGGTTATAGTCATTGACAACAGGTAGCGGGAGTGTCCTTTCAGTGTAGAGGGATAATGTGGGGGCAGATTGTTGTTTGTTCTGAATGAACTTTAGGCATTTTTTTGGAGTCGGTATAGACGATCTACGTTGAATTATGATGTCGAGCTCCATAGTGGGTTCAAGTAAATTAAGTGAGAATAGATGTGTGCATAATATAGCTGGTAGGCTAGCTGTTCCGTTAGAAAATAAAAGCTTTTGCACCCATAATCAGGGGCGGATCTAGAGAATTTTTTTGGGTAGGCAGGTTCATTTTTTGCGCCCTCTTCCCCTTTAATAATTTTTTGGAGGTGTACTTTTGTTGTACTTTTTTTGCCAGGTGTACTTTCTGTTTTTAGACCTGGCTTTAACTTATTTTTGCCCGACAGGAATTGTTAGAAAAGAATGAATATTTCAGCCTGTACTTTTTTTATCTATTTTTTTTTGTTTTAAATATGGTCACCCTAAGTAGCATAACACTCATTTTGCGCCCCTCTCCTGAAAATTGGTAGGCAATTGCCTACCTTGCCTATATGGACGGTCCGTCCCTGCCCATAATGGAGCCCTGGAAAATCCCTGATGAGATGTTTGAGAAATGACTTCTGTAGCCATCATTTTCAACTCATTGTCGGCGGTTTGATAGGTATTCAACAAAAAGATCGAGTAAATTCTCAGGAAGTTTTAAAAGTGAGAGTTTTGAGATAAACTAACTGTGGTCAACGAAATCGAAAGCTTTTTTAAGATCAATGAAAATAACCGCAGCAAATAGTTTTTTTTTTTTTCAATGCTGTTGTAGATGGAACTAAGTAGATGCAGAACTGCCGTTTCAGTATTTGATTTTTTGACAAAGCCAAATTGGAAGTCATTGATTATATTATTGTTTGCTAGGTGTGCAACCAGAGGAGCTAGAATTACTGAATCGTATATTTTTGAGTAGTCCATTTAACCTCCAGAGGTATCAAGAAACTCGAGATTTATCAAGCAGCTCATCCCAAACCGAAATTTGGAAATTTCCATCAGAGATGGTAATCAAAAAAATTATTGAAAAAATAAATTCTAAACTGTAAGAGGCAGCAGTTGCATGACCGTTGTTCAGCCCCGTTTCGAAACAAAAATTCTTTGAAGCTCTATACAGTCACTGGAAAAAAAAAAAAAAAAAAAAATCAAAAACGGATTGGTAGCCGCTTGAACATTGTCTAATTTTTCAAAATTTTAAAGTAATTGGAGAGGCCTTTATCTAATTATGGATTGTTCATGGCTCAATAATAATAATAATAATAATATTTTTGAGATAATTTGAGAATAGCGATTGTTCAGTTGCCACATTCGTATTTGTTGCCACCTTTGTGTATTGGCTTTACGATTGCGCATAATGGGTTGGCCATATCGTCTTTGTGTGTTTTTAATATATTGTTTGAGATTCCATGAAAATCTTTAGCGTTAGAATTCATTCATTCATTCTATCAACTATATTGAATTTTTTTTTTTTTCATTTTCGTAACAAGGAAGCATTGGTTAAAGGTTTTTGAGGAATAATATAAAGTTTTTTGAGGGATTAAATTAGCTTTGCATGTTTAGTGGGATGTATCTGACTGTCGTTGACAAGTTCCGACGGGAGCGCAGTTCAATTATTGGTTGATCATCAGATCATTTTACTAAGATAATTCCATTTTGATCTCATACATACTGGAAGTCTTCCTTTCGGGCACGGTGAGCTTCAGCGAGAAGATTGCGGTTATGTGGTGTCAGTTGATTTTTACTAACCACTTCTCTGCCACGCCTTGATGACGTTTCGTGAATTACGCAGATGTCCTTGGACATCAACAGATGGAACAATTGGTTTTTTCCTTGAATTTTCGAAAAACTTCGTCCTTTTTGCCTGAGTCGTGGAAACTTCCCGTTATGAAGGAAGACTGTTTGTTTCTTAATTGGCGTATATGAAGATTTCTGAAGTTTTTTATTCCAACATTTCTCCTATTGCTGTTCATAGTCTTTCAATAATATCGCTAGCGTGATGCTGTGATTGTTGTGACTGATTAAGATCATTTTACATGGCAGTAATTTGAGTTTTGATTGTAGAGATTTCTGAAGTTGAGGTGGACATTTGCTCTTCAATTTTGGTGGTTCTAGAATCTATGGCTTTGATACTTTCATCCAATTGCACAATTTTCTCGCTCATTTGCCTTCGATTGGTGAGGATTTCGTTTATCGCGGAGACGTGTGGCTTACAGGCTTACACTCGGTGATCGTGTTTAATATGGTACGAATGTCATCCTGGAGGCTTTCCATGTTGGCTGGCTTTTTCTTCTGTTTTTGTTTTTTTTTTTTTTTTTTTTTTTTGTTTTTTGCTAGCAGAAGGACGTCGCCTGAGGTGGGCTTAAGCCCTGTTTTGAGCCGTTAGAGTTGGTGCTCGAGACTGAATTGGTGCGACGCCTTGAGCTGACTGTTCTTTCCAGGCTTCTCATGGGAAAGCTACGAATTGATTGTTTTAGAGTACCTAAGGTTCGTTGTAGCTTGAAAACTCCAATATCTTCGAAAGTGTAATTATGTGTCTGACTGGAAGCCATCGGATGGATTCAAGGTTGTTTATTTTCCAAACATTTACAGCCGTTCTCACTAAACAAGTTAAACCAAAATTTCGGATTAGACGATTTGTGAACCTGCTTATGACCTTATGTTAGTTTTTACAGCAAATGTAGGTTTTAGTGCAACATACTGAATTTCATAAAAAGCTTTCACTTAAACCGATCATTTTTAAATTTTCAAGTGTTGAGTTGCAGCTTGTTTATAATAATAATAAACAGCATTTTTAAAGAAATTGGAAACAAATGAAAATGTGTAGCATTCGCAGATGACATTGCAATTTTAACAAGAAGCAACTCAACACAAGAGGCACAAGAAAATATGCAAGAAAAAATCGATAAAATCAATAACTGGTCCAAACTTCAAGGAAAAAGAGAGCTTTTTCTGAAAGCAAATCAAAAATAGTTAATTTCACCAAATTATGAAAATTCCTAACCCCAAAAGCTAAGTTAAATGTAAAGTTGATTGAAAATGTAAGCACCATAAAATATCTTGGAATGTGGTTCGACAGTAAATCAATGTCGAGACATCAAATGACGCATACGATAACCAAAAAAAAAAGAAGAAGTCTCAATGTTTTAAAAATCGCATTCAAAATACTAATGCTAAGATTTCTTAACAGCTCAACACTAAGCATTATCGAATATGGAAGCATTTTATGTAGTGAATCCTCTGCTTATGAGCATTGATAGAGTTCTAAATGAGGGAGTTCGAATTCCAATCGGGGCTTTTAGAAAATCCCCAACGGTTAGTATCTTAATCGAATCCAGTGAAATTCCATTAAATCTAAGGAGAGATAAAAGTCCGTTAAATTATTTCTTCAAAACTATCAGAGCAAGAGGTAATATCAACTTTGAAGAAATAAATGATTACTACAAAGAATATCTTCCGGCAAATTTGTAGAGCCAAAAAATGCATCCTCAATATCAGAAATGATCAGGCTAGTTGAAAAATACGACATTCACAAATACAAATTTTTTAACGGTAAGTCACGAAACAGTTTACCGTTTTGGATAATGCACAATGAAATTCTAACAAATACCAAACTAGCCAAAACGAAAACCACTTAATATACAAAAAATAAATAATATATGGAAGGAGTAAACAAGTATAAAAGCTATTTTAAAATTTTTACTGACGGTTCTTACAAAAATAAAAAAGTTGGATGCATTTATATGCATAAGGAGCTCAAAAAATGATTGATGGACGGAACTAGGTAGCATTTTTAATGCTGAACTTTCTGCTATTTTTCTGAATCATCGAATCCGATAAATTAATGAACTGATCCAGATAACTCAGCTCAATTGTCGCTATAAGCAAAGAAAAATAATAAAAATCCGATAGTGCTAGAAATTTAAGATCTTTTAAAGAAAATCTACAAAAGGATTGTGCTAATGTGGATTCCCAGCCATATATATACCGGAAAATGAAAAAGTAGATCTTTTGGCGAAGGATTCTCTAAATGATAGTAAGGAAATCAATTCTAAAGTAATATTCGAGGATGTAAAAGAAAAATAAAAAAAAAGCCGTTGAGAAAAAATGGGAAGATAATTGGAAAAAATATGGCTCAAATAACAAACTTTGGGGAATCAAAGAAAAGGCTACCGTTATCCCACGGAAACAACGAGCATACGCTGTGTACGAATACAACGTATACTATACGCTTTATTCATTTAGAACGTAAAACACAGCGCGAATACAGCATTCGCGGGGAAAGGCGCTAAGTTTTTCAAAAAAAAAAAAAAAAAAATCCGTTTCATAGAGCCGCTTCCTCGGACTGAACGTATACCCTGTTTTCGCGTTTAGTCCCCTACTCAATACTAAGTCCGAGGCTTCTTAGTAGCGGGTGTTGAGAGAACATGAATTTTCTTTTAACATTTACCTCGACATTTACTAAACCCTTTCCCTTTAATAAGTCCTTACCCTTTAATAAGACCCTACCCTTTAATAATCCCGAAATAATTTTTCCCGCGTTAACATATTGTAAAACCCATATAGAAATGATAAAGTTGGCCTAGACCTTTAAAAAAACCTTTAATGACAACATTTGTGAAAACAATGCTAATTTAATCAAATGCTATGATCAACATGACAGCATCCATGGACAACTCCTGCTTTCTTCAGCCAGATAACTTGTTAAATTTTAAAATAAAAATGTAATAAGATCACACACATGAAACAGATGCAGTAAAAAATTCACCAATATACCGTTATAACTACCACAAAATACCACCATTTAGCCACAAAATAAAAAAAAATAATAGCCACAAAATTTCAGATTTCCACACAACAATTCCGATTCCTATCAGAAATGGCTAGAAGCTCTTGAAATCACTGAAAATTTTGAACGCGAAAATTCAACACACATTATTCAGCAATGCTTCAAGCCAGAGAATTTTTATGGGCAAATAGTAACCATAAAAAACCAGCACTCTAAAAATTTGTTTATCTTTTAGTTTGGAAAATCCTCAGCACCTATAAGTTACGTAACTACCTACTTAGTGTTCACATTATTTTTCGGACGCGGGAAATTCAAAACAACACAATCGATTGCATTACTTAAGAATTACGTTTAATTACGGCGAGCAGAGATGTTAATTTGTCTAAAAAAAAAATCAAAACTATACATACATATTATACGTATAATTCTCTGTATTGACCCGACATTTAAGGTGCATTTTTGACAGACATTTTACAAATCGCACTATAGATTTCTCATCGCAGGTTGCTTTTGATTAAATGCGATACCGTCATCTATGATATTTATTTGCCATATTATGGTTAAAATGCTTATAAGCCTCGACGATTTGATTTCTTCCTATTCCAATAAAGCTCCAGCACCAGTTGCTGAACAGAATTCCACCACATGAATATCCCATGTACACATTCCAGCTGCTGGCCATCCCGTTTTACATCAAGCTACTGCTGATGGTTGTACAGAAAGTTGTATGATGCGTTACATATGATCAAAAGATCAGCCATTATTAGCAGCAATTAAATATTCAGCTACCTCGGGAATCGCCGACCTAACTATTCGAAATAAACACCCCGATACGCCAGTGCAATGGCTTCAACATTACACACCTCAGTTTGAATCAGCAATATATTCATAGTCCCTGCATGCAATTTCTATTTGAACTTGTTCGTTAGTTGAATATTGCCTAAAAAGATCCAGGCTTCAGACGCACCCAACATGCAAAGCTCTATTAGTATTTAAGTTTGAATTATTAAAAGACTTGGCAACAAATGTGAAGGGTCTGCTGAATTTTCATCAATAACACAAGAAAAAATTTGGTTAGAAAATTTATTTAATTTTTTTAAATTTTACAGCATTTTCTTCAAGAACTGACCCTTTTCATCAACGTTGATATCAGTATATTTAACGATGGGCTTTGGAGCTTTAACTGTTGCCGGAAAGGATGTGTGCAACAATGCTATCTGGGCTAATGCTGAGCATGGGACTGAAGTGAGTTCCCACCATTCATTCTCCAACTTTTGTATATTTTCGTCTCCAAAGCTTCCAATTGACTTTACGAATTGTGTGAAAGCTTTGAACTGTTCCAGATTTTTGATAGCTTTCATCATTCGGAAGCTAATGAGAGCAGCTTGGTCTGAAGTGAAGGATTTCCCTCGTGTGGTTGAACATCTGAGAAATTGGAAATTTCTTTAGCATTGGTGAATAATCTTCTCTCAATTTCTTCCTTGGTATGGGTGGGAAACAATTTTAATCTTTGTTAATCTCATTCAAGACAATGTCAGTAAAAGTTCTTAGCTTCTCATTCTGCTTCTTGATTCTCTCAAGGAAATCTTGTCCATAAAGATTAGGAAATTGATTGTTTGCTAAGCTTTATGTTGCTGATCCCAAGCTTCGAAATTGTTGGATATTCTTACAAAAATAATGGAACAATGCTGAATACTCCGTTCTTAAAAATAATTACAAACGCAAAAAATCATGATTTTTTAACAGCCCTCATGAGCTGTATCAGTATTTTTTTAACATCACTTAAGGAAAGAGGAAATATTTTTTAACGGTCATTTAGAATTTGAATTTTTCCAATTTTTTTTGCTTAAAATGTATTGTCATTGGATCTGAGTACGTGTGTAAAGTTTCAAGTCGATTGGATTTTGGGAAGAGGGTTAAATTTGAATAACTAGATTTGCAACAGACAAACAAAAAATGTATGGACCTAATGTGGGGGTTGTAATAATAATAATAATAATAATACAAAAGAAATATTGGAAGCTACTTAAGTTAATATGCAATTTAACTTTTGTTCAAATATCGTTTCATTGTAAAGTGGAAAATATGATGATAATTTTCCTCTATCTCGAATATGTCTTTGTATAAAGACATTTAAAAAATGTTTAACTTACGGAATATCATAATAGAAACAGACATTGAGTATATGTTCAACGAATAATTTGTCGCCAGCGCTACTGAAGTCGAGAAGCTAAATCCAGTATGTGCATTCATTGACAACGCTCAGTCCCGGAAATCTACGCTTGCTGACAGTATTCACAATTGGCTACAAATAAATGCTATACCACGGCATCATCATAACTGGCTAAAAAGAGATGTCATGGTTTGCAAGCATTCTGCTCTCATCGGCTATGACTTGCAACCGAAATGCCAGGGAGTGCACTTATCAACTCAACAGCTCTTGCAAGTAGAAACCAACATAGACGAAAACGGGCGAGGAGAAAATACATTCAAGGAGTATAATATGTTTAAAGAAAAGTTCGATATTTTTGGTGACGTAGATGCTTTGCAACTTGAGCCAGCTGATTATTGGGAGCTAATGCAGAGCAAATATTCGAACATCAGCAAAATAGCGCTGAAATATATCAGCCTGCCCGCTTCAACGGCTTCGCTCGAAAAAGCTTTTAGTATGTGTGGCTATATACACAGCAAATTTAGAAACCGTTTAGGAGACGAAAGATCGGAGAAACTTATTTTACCACGTTTTTTTTTTTTTCTTAGTTTGCTTTCTTGTCTGAGAGGATGTCTGTCCGGGGTAAAATTGTAATCGATTTTTGAAGCACTTCCCATCATTCGATTTTCCTGAAATTTTGCATGCTAGCTTGCTTCCGGTGACAATACAATATTTTAGTACTTAAGATACTCAATTCTACTTAATTATAGTAGAATTAAATCACATTAATTTTATATGGAGAAAATAATCCAATGTCATTGATTGTATCAAATTTTCGTTAAATTTTTTCGTTAGAAATTTTCGTTAAAAAATCATTTGGTAATTTTCTCATGGATTTTAATTAAGTCAAGAAATATTTGTGTACTAAAGAATAACAATGAAAAATTGAAAGTTTAGTGAAAAAAAAAAACGTGGTTTTTAAAAAAAAAATAATTTTTTTATATAGGTAACTTGTTTTGCTACCACTCCTTGAATACTTAATACAATATCACGCTTCAAAATATTTCAAAATTTGTTATCAAGTTTTTAGTATTAAATTTATTCAATTTGGAGAATAATCAATTGACAAAACTTGATGCAATCAGCTTCTCCTCAGTTGTTGTTTCACATCACTGCTAGTTATTGTTTCCTGGCCAGCAATATTATTTTAAAGAGAGAAAAAGAGAGTTGTATTTTGGAGCCATTGTTTCCTCCGATTCTTGCTCCGAAGTTTCCTCTATTGCAATGATTCGTCCATTTCCAAGGACTCGCAGCGACCAAATTGATTTACGTTTTGAAACGTTCAATGTGTGTGTGGGAGAGGTTCAGACGTCAATCCCTTCCCTGGAATTCAGCAAACATTTAAACTGGAAACAGCTGCGTCAATCCTTTAAATTTTTCATGAAGATCATTAGTTTGCTTCAGGCATTTTTTTAGACACTGCACCAGACACATGCCTTTCTAAGGGTATGGATCAATTCATCTTTTCGTAAAGGAATATGAAACCATTTGACTCGAGTGTGCTCGAGCGTAATTTTTGTAAGTTATTGCACAAGGAAAATTATTTAAAAAAAAACCTTGCAATTCAGGTGTAAAAGAAAAGAAAAAATTAAAAGGTACGTAGATATTCTAAAAGCGATCAAACGGCTTTGGAAGCCGATGCCTGACTCGGAATTGAAGCGAATTCGCATTATAGTTGCCAAGATCTTTGATAAAGACATTTTCATGTTCTCTGGGCTTTATGTAGAAATTAGCAGCATTTTTTCGAATGAACTCTTTTCGACAAAAGAAAATTAGCACACACTGCTGGAACTTTCAGAAAGATAAGTCATTCCATTCCAACACGAATGAAAATATCTTTGTTTTTCGCGTTCTAAAGCATATAATACCGAATTATATTTTTAAGCTACGTTTTATATTAAATGTATCGGAAAATCTATCAATTGTTTATTAAGAAATGAGAGAAACAAGGAAAAATCGTGTTTAGAATTTGGAAAATTTATGTCGTACAAGAAACAAACACAATTAAAAAGCGAGTAAAAATATAATATATGTTTTTGAAAGGAAATGTTTTAAACAAAAGCCAGGCCCCGAAATGACAATAAATTATTCATGCGTGCTCGTTGGGTTTGTTCACAAGTGATGCCTGGTGCTGTTGATGTTGGTGAACTAACTATTTCTTTTGTGTTATCACTAAAAAAAATAAAAATGTATGTTTTGTAATATAAAAATTTATTTCACTAACGTATAATTGACATTGCTTGTGATTTTAAAATGCTTTTAGTTTCACTTTGTTGTCATTACTATGCAGTTTTGATCACATATCCTGTCTTGAGATTAATGAAGGTCACATCAACACCACGTTCATTCTCCAATTATGTAATTTCTACTTCATACAATTTTCGATTTTCGGGATCATTAATTTCTTCGCAGTAATCAATGAACATCTTCCTAAATTCTTCCTGCTTAAGTGCTTCGCTGATCTTGTTCACTTCCCTTTATTCTTATCACACCCGCAACGTGCAAATTTTCTCAGTTGTTGAATAATATTTAGTATTTTTTTTATGGGCGACTAAAACAAATTGCGGACAAAAAATAGGATTTATAAATTTGTTTTGTTGTTCAACTGTATGATTTAAACACTGTTACAGTGTTTTACTCATTACAGCGGTTGCATTTTGATAGCTTTTCCCTCTCTCTGATTTTTTTTTGTACGACGAAAAAAAATGGTCGATGTTGTATTTTCGAGAAAAATTAATTGACAAGAAATCTGGTATAGCTGGAACTTTATAATTTTCTGAGTGCTCGCTCGGCACTTGAAGAAAAGATATGCGTTATTTACGGGGCAGTTTAATTTATTTTGTTTTCTAATATCATTTGAGGGTCATCAATATTGATATTGCCAATTGAAAAATCAATCAGTTTTGGATGATGCTCCACTCCCACAATTATGCCGGGTTCGTTACGATATTTCAGTTTTATTAGACGCGCAAAGCAGGCGGTTCAAAATCCGGAGCCACTCCCAACATCAAGGATGGGAGAGTTAGGGCGTAAATTATTTTTCAGTATCGGCAGTGCGACAATATGCATATGCTAGAAGGATACAGATTAAAAAGCCAAAAAGTCATAAAAAAATTTAATATTTCAGCTTACATGAGCTGAACATAGTTGCGCAACAAATTAATTTATTTCTCGAATGTCTCACCTTTAAGCTGATTGACGAGTTTTAATTTTTTTTTCGGTCGACTTACGCTACGTCATAACTTTCCTTTGCTGTAAAATAGAGCACAAGGTAATTTTAGTTGAATTAAATTTTTTTTCTTCAATCTCATCCTAAAACTATAGTGGAAGAAAAATTGTTCCCTTGAAATACGTTTTGACTGCCTTGTTACGCTTCTCACTACCTACCTAGTTGTCGTCGACCAGTAGTTAAGAAAATTAAGTTGTCTGGATGTATTTATATCCAATGAAATATTTAAATTATAAAAGAGTGTCCGACTACAATGAATTGCAGAACGGCACAAAATCCGTTAAATGATAGGCACACTTGATCATTTGAAATAATGATAATTCCTTCTTGCGGCGCTTGTCACAAGAAAGGCGTGAGACTCGATACAACTTGATAAGAGAACTGATAATAGTAATAGAACTAAGTTTAAATTATTTCATTACAAAAAAGAGACGAGATCTCAAGTTCAATTAGTTAATTAATAACAATCGCGAGCGATAAATAGAAATCCCGCGAGTCACGCAATTCGATACCAGCCCTCATATCGTTGGGTAATTAACTGTAAGATTTGTCAGCGATCTCACCATTATTTATAATGAATATTATTGTAGAAGTCGTTAGAATATGAAAGCTCGTCTTGAAAATCCAGCTAAGAATTACGCAACGTGGTTAAGAGGTAAATTGCACAACCTCACTTTATAAATTTAAAGCCCACATAGATTCATTGTAGATTGAAGCTACCCACATAATTGATTTGTTAATTATCTATCGGCTAACGAATTTGTTTGGCGATATTCCCAAGAGGAAAACTAATGTAAGAAGTCATAATATTAAGATGATTTGAATTATGTTTAATTAAAAATAAACTTCCACAGGAAATTTAAGTGGATAGAAAAACCCACTAATAAATTACATTCTTTGGGAATATCTCGGCCGTGTCGTCCGCTAGTCGACAATCTTAAATTTCATTAATTGCTGCAGCATAAGTCAGCAGTATCTACATATCCTGCAACCCGTCCTGTAAATTCATCTGATCATGGTCAGGAAAAGGAAAGTACAGGAATGCCCAAATTGTGACAAACTTAACCATAAAAGTGGCATGGCAATATGCATGAGATGTCAAAAGTGGCACCATTGGAAGTGCATAAATTGGAGCCCTGAAGTCGATTCAACACCTTGGATGTGTGAGCCATGTAGATTGAAGCCAGGGATGACGATTCCTTCTATTCTACCGGCGGAACCGATTTTGGAAGAAAAAGAATTCGAACCCAACACGTTAGAATATTTTGGCGAAAGTAATGAAGCGTTATCATCTCAATTTGGTTTGGATCTTGCTACGCCAAGTTCTAAAAGAGACGAACTATGGCGTCTCAGAATGCAAAAAGAGATAAAAGGCAGGGTACAAGAAGTCACCGAAACGCTTGTGGAAGAGCACTGCGAAAGTTTGTGGTCATTAGAAGAACAGCTAAGCATGAAGGACGAATTTTTGGAGCGATGTGATAGACAAGCGCGGGAACAGGAGGCACGATATAAAGCGCTTGAAGAACAGATGAAGTGTCTGATAACAACGATGCGGACTGCACAAGTAAACTCAACTATTGCACCAGAAAGTGTTCAACAAACGGTATTACCGACCGTATCGACAGATACACAAAGCGACGCAATACTGCAGACAAATGAATTGTTGTGCATAGTCAATTCAGATGGAGATAGAAATTTGTCAACAGGCACCGTGCCCAAGACAACACGAATCACGATTCAGTTACGATAAAGCAACCCGAGAATTGGATAGATTGAGAGAAGAACGAGAGAACATTCTAAAAAACTCGTCATCGAGACATGTGAATGCCGCCAATATGGAAAAGGTGACAGATAAGCAACAGTACGCTGATGGTGCGAGCGAGGACCTCACTTCATCTGGCTGAACAGCAAAGCCGAGGTCGCGCATATCAAGTTCCCTTGCATTCGCTTAGCTATTCGGCGCCGCCAACGTCCATCCTATCTGGAATCAGCATTTCCTGTTCAGATCTGGCTGGTGCTACTACGCGTCAGCCACCATCATCTAGAATTCAATCGGAACGGCCATCAGTTACAGAACCTATGAGATTAAAACCGACTACTGGCGATCCGCAACAAATTGCTGGTAACAGTTCGCAGCAAAAATCCACTGGATGTTATCAGCCATAGGCCAATAAAGAATAGACGGGTCATGTGCCACTATGGATCTTAGCCAACTTACTTTTGAACTTCGACCAAAAATACATTAAATATTAAAAATTTAAATCTAAGGTTCAACTTTTTGTTCAAAAAATTATTCGAATTGTTTTTTTTTCGGCAGTTATTTTCAATTACAGTTTTTTATAGAAATTTTTTTTTTCAAAAAAATAGTGGCCCATGTACCGTCTATTCTTTATTGGTCTATGTTATCAGCAAAGTGATTTCGCTGGCTATGATCAGCAAGTTCCGCTTGCTGGAACGCAATTTCGCTTCGCAAGCGATCCGCAGCACTTCCCGTTCGCGGGAGTTCTGCAATCTGATTTTTCCGATGGTCACCGACGGAGAAATGAATATTTTTCACACCATTTATCTGGCGATCGATTGCCCAAATCCCAATTCATGTCGCAAATCCCAATTCATGTCGCAAATCCCAATTGATGTCGCAAATCCCAATGCCGCAAATGCCAATGCCAGGAATTCTCATGACTCAGATGCCGATGCCGCAAATGCCGATGTCGCAAATGCCAATGCCGGGAATTCCCATGACGCCGATGCCGCAAATGCCGATGCCGCAAATGACAATGCCGCAAATGACCATGATCCCTCCATTCACGTATCCGTTTATGCCTTATAGTGTATACCAGCCGTTATTACAAGAAGCATCGATGACCCATCGAAGGCTAATTTTGTGTTCGGATCCGCACTCACCTTAGAAACCTTCCCGGAATTCGAAGTAAACCTGAATACCTGGCGAATCCGTTTTTCATCAGTTATGTCGTAAAGATGTTGTCTGACCGCCACCAGGACCAATGGGAAGATTTGAAGTTAGATAACCCAGATAAAACCCTGACATGTGAAGACTTGCACAAATTTCTGTTAAAAAGGGCCATCGCCCCATCTGCAGAAAGCGATAGGAAGAAGATAGAAACAAGATCACCTGATAAAAACAGCGAATGGCACAACCCAGTTGCTTCGCTGAGTCATTTTCAAAGCAGGAGCGTCGTGAGTGTCTCAAATGTAAAGGCAATCACCCGCTATATCATTGCTCAACATTCCTCAATCTAAATCTGTCTGAAAGAATGCAATTTATAAAATCAAGTAACGTTTGTATAGCGTGTCTTAATTCCAACGAACATGGATTTCGAAATTGTGCATACAAGCGAGAATGTCAATTAGATGGCTGTAGAGCCACTTACAATCAGTTACTTCATGGCGTTCAGCAATGCCCATCGATCGTCAAGTGCTGTGTTGTTTAAAGTACTGCCGGTTACATTGCGTGGTGCAAATGGGATCACTGTTCATACACACGCTTTCTTAGATGGTGGATCAGCTGTGACATTGATAAATGAATCGCTCTTCAACCAATTACGAATCAGCGGCACGCCTGACAAATTAGCTTTAGCTTGGACCAATGGAACTATAAGACTGGAACCGGATTCAAAAATTTGTTCAATCTCGATTGCTGGGAAAGATCAGAGAAAGTATAAGCCCATGGATGGCGTCCGCACGGTGAGAGATTTATGTTTCGATCCCCAACATTTGAATATGGCCGAAATAGGTGAGCGATATCCCTATATAAAAGATCTGCCCATTCCGGATTTAAAAGATGCAGTACCGGAAATATTAATCGGTTTGAAACACGCTCGATATTTGGCTGAACGAAAGATTCATACTGGAAAGGAAGATGAACCGGTAGCAGCAAGAACGGAATTAGGATGGATTGTATGTGGACGAGCCATTCCTACAATTGGAATGCATCAGCTGAAAAGCAGCAATCTAACTGAAAAGCCAAGAGTTTCAATTTTGTTGTTGCCGAGACTACTTAGACTTTTGTCCTCTTAACATGACATTTCACTTGTGCGAGTTTATCTTGTATATTGAACTTCAAATTCGCTGATAAGATTGAGTTGCTGTTGGAACAAATCACATTTATCATTTGTATTTGTGGCTTCGTATTCGCTACAGCCTGATTCCGACGAATCAAGTTGTTTTATTTTCTGATTTAGGCCAAATACTGGGCACAGTTCCTTCTTGAATTCATGACTGATGCCACAATACTTGCATTTCTTTGAAGCCTTCACTTGCACTGATTCTAACTTTCTTTTTGTTATGTTTATGTTTATTTAGGTTTATTTGTCCATTTGGATAACATGCCTATGTAGCAGTCTCTTCACCAACTTCTCACATTTGGATTACCTTCTCCAGAATGATGCTTTCATTTTCGGCACCGTCTTTATTGAAAATGAGATATCTTGTTTCCTTGTTCTTGACTCCAAATGCCAATCTATCACGGAGCAATTTATTTATTTATTTGGATTTCGGTTACAATAACAGGCAATGCCCTTTTGATGCAGCAAAATGAATAAATTGTTTGTTTTTAAGGAAAAAATGCTTTTGAAATGAGATTCATAAAGAGATGACGTTTTTAACTACTTTTGGGTTACCGACAGTTTTCGGTGCATCGCGGCCGTCGATGTACCCACACATTGTGCCTCTTTTTGATGAAGAACTAAGGAAGAATAACACTGACGTCAGTCACAACCCAAGAGCAACAGGAATCAAGGAAATCGGAAAATTTAATGCATTCAGGAAACTTCGCTTGAATCAGAAGACCGTTTGGGCGATGTGTCGGTTCCGAAGAAATATTTAAAACAGTAAATTTTTCTTTTTTCACTTTCCAAAGGTTGCTGAATTCAATTGTTTTTCAAGCTTGTCGACAGAGTCATTGTCCTTGTACTTTCAGTTCTCGAATGCTTTTTCAGTTCTATTATATACTCATTAATGTTTGGTCTTCCTCCTGATCATACTTGTGAAACAGACATCAATTAAACATCAATCCGTTGTTTCGCTTCACATTATTCCTGATTAACTCCAAAATTTCACCGATAATGGTGTTTTCAGTTGCTTCTGGTTTTTCGAGCGACATGTAGAATGCAAACGCAGACGGTCCAATAGTGTTCAACAGCGTTGCAACCTGAAATTGTTTGTCCTCTAAGTTCAACATTGATGTCATGCTATAATTTCTGAATATAGCCTCGAAAATTCTTAGACTTTCTAACGGATCAGCACTTTTCACGTTCAGCTCTGTTGGTGCTTTCACATTTGGGTTGAATTTGGTCTACAGCTCTACATGATGAGCTGGCACTCGACACGCTATTGATTTCAATGGTGAAATGCTGACTCTTCTCCCACGTTTTTTTTTTTTCTTTTTTTATTATTATTATTGATCCATTAACAGCTATAAATTAAGCAAAGGATTTCCCCAAGTTAATCCAAAAATCACGCCTTAGAGCTTTTCTACGCCAGAAAGTGCTTCCAAGAGCTTCAATTTCGTCCTTCCATCTTGTTTTAGGCTTGCCACGCGTTTTTTTTCTTTGGTCGATTCTTATTCTGACTTTTAGGTTGAGTTCTTCAGATTCTTTGGTTTCTGACATGGATACAACTCGTACTCCTAATTGGCCACTTCCATCACCATGTTCTGGTATCCGAATGAATGACAAGGATGTCGATATGCTTAATAAAGTATTTATTATGTGTTGAATTTACAGAGACGATGTAACGTGTTTTACTCTCGGCAAACGGGCAAACCGAGATTTCATTACGAGAAATAATCAAAAACGAGATTTTAAAAAAAAATTGAAAAAGTCGTTGAATTTAAGATTCAAATTGATTTCTAAGAATTTTATGCTCGAAACTCTATTCAAACTTTTGTTATTCAATCGAATTGACTCTTCTTGATAATTTAATTGCACTCTCCCGCTTGGAAGCACGGGCAACTCCTCTTTATCGAATTGACTTATTTACCGGAGCATAAACAGACTATAGGTTGAGGTTTCTGTTCACATCGTTTTGAAATTTCAGGTAAAAAAATTTAAAATTTTTTTTACAAAATTTTTGGATTATCAAAATTATGAATTTTGGTAGCACTGACCATGAAAAGGGTTGCGAGAGAAACTTTTACAAAATGACAAAATCATCACAGAAGGAGCATTGGAATTTTTATTGAAGGAACTTCGAATTCATCAGAAAACCTTCGGAGAACGCTTGTTTAGAAAAGCTTGAGAAATAGATCGAGAACACCTAAATTAACAGTGAGTCTGCTCAGGATTAGAGATTAACGTTCCAGGAGTCCTTAACGAGAAGCAGAAATATTCGTTCAAATTGGCAAAAATGGACGGGATCAAGGACAAAGATGCTGGTGATTTTGACTGTGACATCGTAATTGAGAATGTCCCCATAACGCAATCGCAAAATCACGATGATTGCTTGCATCGCTTAAACGATGAACAGCGTCGAATTTTGTCCCAAAGCCGTCGAAAAGCAAAATATCGAGTGCAAACGCTTTTCCTGATCCTGATGACCTTACTGCTGAGGACTTCAACAAGTACGTTTCAACGGGAATTTCTCAATTGCTGCTAACTACCGTAACAAGAGACCAGAACGAATGGCCTGTGCAACCATGAGTGATTTGAGTGTCCTTAAAAATTGCTTTCAAAAACAACGTTGATTTACATATAAGAATAAAAGTATAAAAAAATCATTATATCTATTATCATCTGATGGATCAGTAATTTTCAGGTTCAGCTCTGTTGGTGCTTTTACATTTGGGTTGAATCTCAACTTGATGATCTGTCACTCGACACGCTATTGATTTCAATGGCGAAATACTGACTTTGTTTCACCACGACTTTGACGTTTTTTCTCTTTGGCCGATGATCCAGAATGATGATACGGGGCCATATGGTTACGACCAGGTTGGTCATAGGGGACTGTGCGATGAAGTCATATCACAACATCTTCCTTTTTGAGGAGAAGTTGACATATCGTAATCTCGTTTTGGACGAGCTACTGGTACTTGGTTCCTGGCTGGCGAGTTGATTGTTGTTGCTGAAGTTGATACTCCTGTTTCATCCCGCTGATAATTCTGAAATAGTGGAACTTCACTTTCTGGCTCTACTATCGGGACTTAGCTCTGTGTCTGTTGATTCGGTTGTTCATTTATTTATTTATTTATAAGCCTATAATCATCTCAGTATTGAGAAAAATGCAACTCGTCCAGAACGTTGAGGAGGTACAAAAATCCAAAAATTAATGCTTTTAATAATTAGTGCTTTTCCCGTTTTGATTTCTTCTTCCGTGAAAAAAAAAATTTGAGAAGCAAAATCGAAGAATTGACATAAAAACCCGTGCAATTTGATTAAATTTTGACGTTTCTTCGAGTTTCTATGGCCATACTCTTCTACGCGGGCCAAATGAGGATTGGAAGAGCCAGAAAACTGCAGCAAAATTTCCAGAACAAAAAATTTCGATGTTCATTTATGTCCATATCGAAATACGGTCTGATGTACACCCTGCCGCGACAGAATCTGGATCCACCAACTTCGACTAAATGCGATTCGTATTTTTCTTAGTGCAGTATCTTTCCACGTGACCACTTCGTGAGAGTTGGATCGTACGACGACTGATTGACCAATTGCCTCAATTGATTCGACAACTCCTTGATTTACTTTTGGTTTCAATTTCCTTGTTGCCATAGGGATTTCGCAACGAGTCCTTCTTGCGAACATTCTTTGTGCTGGACCAGAACCAGTCGTATTTGGTGTGTTGCGATGCGTCAGCAAATTGAGCCAGAGGTCACCGTTATCTTTAGCTGATATGTGTACGAGTTTCTTAGCAACCTTCACGGCCGCTTCGGCCTTCCCATTGGCCTGTTGATGATGAGGTGTTGACATCCTGTGCTTGAAGCATCATTTTGTGCTAAATTATTTCCACTCATGACCGGTGAGAATTCTTGCTCTCTCAGTGGTTACTTTCTTCGAAATTCCCATTCGGCTGAATTGCCGTTTTGAGAAGCTTATTGCTGATGCTACTGTTGTGTTTTCAAGCACTTCGAATTCGAAATAATCTGAGTAGTGGTTTATCATAATGATGTAGTCCTTCTTGAAACCATTAGTTGTTACTTCGAAAAAATCAACCGATACTTGTTCTCCTGGATATTGTGGTGTAGGGAGGCTTTGTATTGATTGCTTTCTTTGAAGTGAAGAGGTTTCTAGGCAAATAAGGCAATTCATGAATTTCTCTTTGTTCCGTGATCTGTTCCGTGATGCCTGGCCAAAAAACCGAATCTTTGGCAATATTCAAACACGATTCGATTCCGGCGTGATCTTTGTGATCTCGGTGTGATCTTTTCATCTGGAAGCTTCTTGATAGTCTCTGGCCATCTGTTCTCAATTAATTTCATCTTGATCATTATCGGATCTTTTGTTGCTTCTTCTTTAATATTTTCAATTGTCTCGTTAGATACCGGCAAGTCTACGGCTCTTTTCTCAACAAGCTTGATGTGACTCTCATTCGCTTCAGTTTTTAACAATGGCGCTCTTGACAGCGTATCAGACAGGATAATTTATTTTCCAGGAACATGCACAATCTTGATTCGATATCTTTGAAGGAACATCAGCATTGATTGAGTCGCTTGAAGATTAGAATCTTATGATTTGGTTTCTTGTGTATGTTGACCAACACAAAGGCTTGTGATCAGACTTGTCGAGAATTTCTCAACAAAAACCATAAACTAATTGATCAAATCTTTCACAGGCGAAGAAAATGGCTGAGTATCAGTTTTTTTTTCCATTTGCGAGTATCTCTTTTCAGGGGGCGTCAATGATCCGGAAGCAAAGTATATTGCTGGTCGTCTTGAATGATTACCTCGGCTTGTCCATTTGGGGATACCTCAACGTTCTGTCGGTAACAATTTCGATCACAATTGCTTTGAACGCATGATGATTGTCCGGGAGCCACTGGAATTCCTTAGCATGTTTCAGTGATCCTAACACTCAGCCTAGGAATGAACTTCGAGAGGTAGTTTACTATGCCAATGTATCTCTCCAATGCTCTATTGGCACTGGCGTTTTCTGAATGGCTCCAGCTTTACTGGATCTGGTTTTATGCCTTCATTTGTGAGAAGGTGACCGAAGAATGAAATGGAGCTTTTGCACAGCTCCAACTTGCCAGACTTGATTGAGTTGAGGGTGCAATTAGCTCGTTCTAAATGCATCAGCAATGCCTCCAGTTGTTGTCATGGTTTTCTCGTGCCTTGTCTTTCGTTTCGCCACTTCAAATGACAACAATTTCATCCGCTAGCGCATGCACTTCATGGAGTCCACTAATAATTTCGTAGAGTTTTAAAGTTTTCGAGCGCTTCAATGCTGTGTTTAGGCAATTTTTCCGCACCATTCAGTGCTTTTTTGAGCAGCCTTTGAATCCTAATTGGGATTCTTCTTGGCGACTGGATGACTGGTTTTACATTGTCGTCTATCTCTAAATGCACGTTTTCGGCCATAGTTCCGGGACGAACAAAAATTCTTTCGCACTTTTCCAATAAGTTTCCAAATGCTAAGTACAGTTCCTGCTTGAATTCATGACTGATGCCACATTGATTGCATTTCTTTGAAGCCTGCACTTGCACTGATGATAACTTGCTTTTCATTATGTTTATTTCAGTTCCATTTTTCATTTGGCTCATCTACCTGGCAGTTCCTTCACCATCTTCGCATATTTCGATTACCTTATCTAAACTGGTGCTTTCATTTTCGATACCATCTTTTTTGAATATGAGATGTATTGTTTCCTTGTTCGTTACTACAAAGACCAATTTATCACGGAGCAATTGTTTTTCAAGCTTGTCGACAGAGTCATTGTCCTTGTACTTTTAGTTCTCGGATGCTTCTTCAGTTTTATTAGATACTCATTAATGTTTGGCCTTCCTTCTGATCATACTTGTGAAACAGATATCGATTAAACATCAATCCGTTGTTTCGCTTCACATTTTTCCTGATTAACTCCAAAATTTCACCGACAGTCGTGTTTTCAGTTGCTTCTGGTTTTTCGAGCGACATGTAGAATGCAAACGCAGACGGTCCAACAGTGTTCAACAGCGTTGCAACTTGAAATTTGTTTGTCCTCTAAGTTCAACATTGATGTCATGTTATAATTTCTGAATATAGCCTCGAAAATTCTTAGACCTTCTAACGGATCAGCACTTTTCACGTTCAGCTCTGTTGGTGCTTTCACATTTGGGTTGAATTTGGTCTACAGCTCTACATGATGAGCTGGCACTCGACACGCTATTGATTTCAATGGTGAAATGCTGACTCTTCTCCCACGTTTTTTTTTTTTTTTTTATTATTATTATTGATCCATTAACAGCTATAAATTAAGCAAAGGATTTCCCCAAGTTAATCCAAAAATCACGCCTTAGAGCTTTTCTACGCCAGAAAGTGCTTCCAAGACCTTCAATTTCGTCCTTCCATCTTGTTTTAGGCTTGCCACGCGTTTTTTTTCTTTGGTCGATTCTTATTCTGACTTTTAGGTTGAGTTCTTCAGATTCTTTGGTTTCTGACATGGATACAACTCGTACTCCTAATTGGCCACTTCCATCACCATGTTCTGGTATCCGAATGAATGACAAGGATGTCGATATGCTTAATAAAGTATTTATTATGTGTTGAATTTACAGAGACGATGTAACGTGTTTTACTCTCGGCAAACGGGCAAACCGAGATTTCATTACGAGAAATAATCAAAAACGAGATTTTAAAAAAAAATTGAAAAAGTCGTTGAATTTAAGATTCAAATTGATTTCTAAGAATTTTATGCTCGAAACTCTATTCAAACTTTTGTTATTCAATCGAATTGACTCTTCTTGATAATTTAATTGCACTCTCCCGCTTGGAAGCACGGGCAACTCCTCTTTATCGAATTGACTTATTTACCGGAGCATAAACAGACTATAGGTTGAGGTTTCTGTTCACATCGTTTTGAAATTTCAGGTAAAAAAATTTAAAATTTTTTTTACAAAATTTTTGGATTATCAAAATTATGAATTTTGGTAGCACTGACCATGAAAAGGGTTGCGAGAGAAACTTTTACAAAATGACAAAATCATCACAGAAGGAGCATTGGAATTTTTATTGAAGGAACTTCGAATTCATCAGAAAACCTTCGGAGAACGCTTGTTTAGAAAAGCTTGAGAAATAGATCGAGAACACCTAAATTAACAGTGAGTCTGCTCAGGATTAGAGATTAACGTTCCAGGAGTCCTTAACGAGAAGCAGAAATATTCGTTCAAATTGGCAAAAATGGACGGGATCAAGGACAAAGATGCTGGTGATTTTGACTGTGACATCGTAATTGAGAATGTCCCCATAACGCAATCGCAAAATCACGATGATTGCTTGCATCGCTTAAACGATGAACAGCGTCGAATTTTGTCCCAAAGCCGTCGAAAAGCAAAATATCGAGTGCAAACGCTTTTCCTGATCCTGATGACCTTACTGCTGAGGACTTCAACAAGTACGTTTCAACGGGAATTTCTCAATTGCTGCTAACTACCGTAACAAGAGACCAGAACGAATGGCCTGTGCAACCATGAGTGATTTGAGTGTCCTTAAAAATTGCTTTCAAAACAACGTTGATTTACATATAAGAATAAAAGTATAAAAAAATCATTATATCTATTATCATCTGATGGATCAGTAATTTTCAGGTTCAGCTCTGTTGGTGCTTTTACATTTGGGTTGAATCTCAACTTGATGATCTGTCACTCGACACGCTATTGATTTCAATGGCGAAATACTGACTTTGTTTCACCACGACTTTGACGTTTTTTCTCTTTGGCCGATGATCCAGAATGATGATACGGGGCCATATGGTTACGACCAGGTTGGTCATAGGGGACTGTGCGATGAAGTCATATCACAACATCTTCCTTTTTGAGGAGAAGTTGACATATCGTAATCTTGAAATCGTAAGAGCAGTTGACGAGCTCGTTTTGGACGAGCTACTGGTACTTGGTTCCTGGCTGGCGAGTTGATTGTTGTTGCTGAAGTTGATACTCCTGTTTCATCCCGCTGATAATTCTGAAATAGTGGAACTTCACTTTCTGGCTCTACTATCGGGACTTAGCTCTGTGTCTGTTGATTCGGTTGTTCATTTATTTATTTATTTATAAGCCTATAATCATCTCAGTATTGAGAAAAATGAAACTCGTCCAGAACGTTGAGGAGGTACAAAAATCCAAAAATTAATGCTTTTAATAATTAGTGCTTTTCCCGTTTTGATTTCTTCTTCCGTGAAAAAAAAAATTTGAGAAGCAAAATCGAAGAATTGACATAAAAACCCGTGCAATTTGATTAAATTTTGACGTTTCTTCGAGTTTCTATAGCCATACTCTTCTACGCGGGCCAAATGAGGATTGGAAGAGCCAGAAAACTGCAGCAAAATTTCCGGAACAAAAAATTTCGATGTTCATTTATGTCCATATCGAAATACGGTCTGATGTACACCCTGCCGCGACAGAATCTGGATCCACCAACTTCGACTAAATGCGATTCGTATTTTTCTTAGTGCAGTATCTTTCCACGTGACCACTTCGTGAGAGTTGGATCGTACGACGACTGATTGACCAATTGCCTCAATTGATTCGACAACTCCTTGATTTACTTTTGGTTTCAATTTCCTTGTTGCCATAGGGATTTCGCAACGAGTCCTTCTTGCGAACATTCTTTGTGCTGGACCAGAACCAGTCGTATTTGGTGTGTTGCGATGCGTCAGCAAATTGAGCCAGAGGTCACCGTTATCTTTAGCTGATATGTGTACGAGTTTCTTAGCAACCTTCACGGCCGCTTCGGCCTTCCCATTGGCCTGTTGATGATGAGGTGTTGACATCCTGTGCTTGAAGCCTCATTTTGTGCTAAATTATTTCCACTCATGACCGGTGAGAATTCTTGCTCTCTCAGTGGTTACTTTCTTCGAAATTCCCATTCGGCTGAATTGCCGTTTTGAGAAGCTTATTGCTGATGCTACTGTTGTGTTTTCAAGCACTTCGAATTCGAAATAATCTGAGTAGTGGTTTATCATAATGATGTAGTCCTTCTTGAAACCATTAGTTGTTACTTCGAAAAAACCAACTGATACTTGTTCTCCTGGATATTGTGGTATGGGTGGCTTTGCATTGATTGCCTTCTTTTGAAATGAAGAGTTTTCTAGGCAAATAAGACCAATTATGAATTTCTCTTTGTTCCGTGATCTGTTCCGTGATGCCTGGCCAAAAAACTGAATCTTTGGCAATATTCAAACACGATTCGATTCCGGCGTGATCTTTGTGATCTCGGTGTGATCTTTTCATCTGGAAGCTTCTTGATAGTCTCTGGCCATCTGTTCTAAATTAATTTCATCTTGATCATTATCGGATCTTTTGTTGCTTCTTCTTTAATATTTTCAATTGTCTCGTTAGATATCGGCAAGTCTACCGCTCTTTTCTCAACAAGCTTGATGTGACTCTCATTCGCTTCAGTTTTTAACAATGGCGCTCTTGACAGCGTATCAGTCAGGATAATTTATTTTCCAGGAACATGCACAATCTTGATTCGATATCTTTGAAGGAACATCAGCATTGATTGAGTCGCTTGAAGATTAGAATCTTATGATTTGGTTTCTTGTGTATGTTGACCAACACAAAGGCTTGTGATCAGACTTGTCGAGAATTTCTCAACAAAAACCATAAACTAATTGATCAAACATTTCACAGGGAGCCACTGGAATTCCTTAGCATGTTTCAGTGATCCTAACACTCAGCCTAGGAATGAACTTCGAGAGGTAGTTTACTATGCCAATGTATCTCTCCAATGCTCTAATGGCACTGGCGTTTTCTGAATGGCTCCAGCTTTACTGGATCTGGTTTTATGCCTTCATTTGTGAGAAGGTGACCGAAGAATGAAATGGAGCTTTTGCACAGCTCCAACTTGCCAGACTTGATTGAGTTGAGGGTGCAATTAGCTCGTTCTAAATGCATCAGCAATGCCTCCAGTTGTTGTCATGGTTTTCTCGTGCCTTGTCTTTCGTTTCGCCACTTCAAATGACAACAATTTCATCCGCTAGCGCATGCACTTCATGGAGTCCACTAATAATTTCGTAGAGTTTTAAAGTTTTCGAGCGCTTCAATGCTGTGTTTAGGCAATTTTTCCGCACCATTCAGTGCTTTTTTGAGCAGCCTTTGAATCCTAATTGGGATTCTTCTTGGCGACTGGATGACTGGTTTTACATTGTCGTCTATCTCTAAATGCACGTTTTCGGCCATAGTTCCGGGACGAACAAAAATTCTTTCGCACTTTTCCAATAAGTTTCCAAATGCTAAGTACAGTTCCTGCTTGAATTCATGACTGATGCCACATTGATTGCATTTCTTTGAAGCCTGCACTTGCACTGATGATAACTTGCTTTTCATTATGTTTATTTCAGTTCCATTTTTCATTTGGCTCATCTACCTGGCAGTTCCTTCACCATCTTCGCATATTTCGATTACCTTATCTAAACTGGTGCTTTCATTTTCGATACCATCTTTTTTGAATATGAGAGTTCTTTGCTACAAAGGCCAATTTATCACGGAGCAATTGTTTTTCAAGCTTGTCGACAGAGTCATTGTCCTTGTACTTTTAGTTCTCGGATGCTTCTTCAGTTTTATTAGATACTCATTAATGTTTGGCCTTCCTTCTGATCATACTTGTGAAACAGATATCGATTAAACATCATTTCGCTTCACATTTTTCCTGATTAACTCCAAAATTTCACCGACAGTCGTGTTTTCAGTTGCTTCTGGTTTTTCGAGCGACATGTAGAATGCAAACGCAGACGGTCCAATAGTGTTCAACAGCGTTGCAACTTGAAATTTGTTTGTCCTCTAAGTTCAACATGATGTCATGTTATAATTTCTGAATATAGCCTCGAAAATTCTTAGACCTTCTAACGGATCAGCACTTTTCACGTTCAGCTCTGTTGGTGCTTTCACATTTGGGTTGAATTTGGTCTACAGCTCTACATGATGAGCTGGCACTCGACACGCTATTGATTTCAATGGTGAAATGCTGACTCTTCTCCCACGTTGTTTTCTTTTTGGTCGATTCTTATTCTGACTTTTAGCTTGAGTTCTTCAGATTCTTTGGTTTCTGACATGGATACAACTCGTACTCCTAATTGGCCACTTCCATCACCATGTTCTGGTATCCGAATGAATGACAAGGATGTGGATATGCTTAATAAATATTTATTATGTGTTGAATTTACAGAGACGATGTAACGTGTTTTACTCTCGGCAAACGGGCAAACCGAGATTTCATTACGAGAAATAATCAAAAACGGTCGTGGAATTTTTCTAGGTTCACAAAAGAAAAACTCTAGATTCAGAAAAGAAAAAGTCTAGGTACAAAAAATAAGGGAAACTCTAGGTTCGCTCTCCAAAAGTAAAACTCTAGATTCGATTCAAAATGGAAAAACTCTAGATCCAGAAAAGAAAAAGTCTAGGTTCATTTAAAAAAGAAAAAGTCTAGGTTCAGTTAAAAAAGAAAAAGTCTAGGTTCGTTCTTCAAAAGAAAAAAGCTAGATTCGATCTCCAAAAGAAAAAGTCTAGGTTCAGTTAAAAAAAGAAAAAGTCTAGGTTCGTTCTTCAAAAGAAAAACGCTAGATTCGATTCAGAATGAAAAAGTCTACAGTCCACCAGAAAAACTCTACCTAGGTTCATTTAGAAAAAAATTAAATTTTCACGTCCATCAACGAGAATACAAAAGTCTATTCGAAATAAACTAAAATGCTTTTATTTCTGTTGCAAATGAGAATATAATTTACGAATAGCAATCTGTTGGAAAATCTGTTATTATTATTTTTTAAGAATCGAATGAGCCTAACTTGAGCCTTTGCTGGACGACCGGTTTTGTGCTTTCGAGTGATTGGCAGTGCAGTTGATTTCTTTCGCCCGCACGAACTTTTCGCTGATAACCTTCGGCGACTGCAATCATCTTCAATCGAATCTTCATTCCCAGTGAATGAGTGCACTTGAATTCTTTTGGAACAGTTTGCATGTACACAAAACATGGACATAGCTATCGTCACCTGGTTTTTGAATTGTTACTTACGTATGCGCTGAAATTAATATCTCGAAATTAGTCGAATGTTTCCAATTCAATGTCTTGACGTTACGAATCATCTTCGATGTGATTCGGCCACCATACTCAGCGCTTACCCACCAATGCTCGCTGTTG
>JAFFZY010000048.1:0-45904 GCA_018397935.1 Propsilocerus akamusi
TTAAGTATGCGAGAGCAATTTCTTTATCAGCACTTGAAGCTGAGTCACTATAAATAATATCTTCAAGGACGTTAGCAACCACACGATCGTTACGTGTCAACACAGCATTAGCTAAATGCTTCTGTGCAAATTCAGAATCAAATAGTGCAGGTTCAACTACCTGAGATAATTGCAAGAGATCATCAGACAACGGAACGTTATCAAGTCCTTCTTGTTCTTGTAGTGCTGAATCTTCCTGTGACTTTTCTTCACGATAGTTCGCCATACGTTCTTGAAGTTGTGCTTCACGTACACGACTAGCGATTGCAAATGCAAGTCATCAATAGCAGTCGAACTCATCGGAGTTGCTACTGTTGGAGTAGGGATTGCATTCGATTCAATACCAAGCTCTTGTGCGCTTAGTCCTGATTCACCACCTCAACAACTACAGCATTACCTGTAGCGTCAACCACTTGGTACATACCTTCGGAGTTTGTTGAAGTGTACCTTCGATACCACTGTAATTAACTTGTTGTCCAACTAAGGACTCCATAGATACAGGCAGTTGATCTAGTGTTGGGTCGCCTTGTTCACGATTTGTAGTATGTGCGTTTGGTGCTGTTGGATTAAGTAGTTCTTGAGATCAACCATACGAATAGTATTGTTCCGATTGTCATAAACTGCGGATTCAACATTTCCGTTATCGGTGCGTAAGTTATAACGCTCACCAATAAGAGTAACTGCATTATCACTACCACCTTCATAGATAGGCTTGACACTTTCAACGGTATAAGATTGATCTTGCGCATTGATTGTTTTGTCCTTCTTTGTGTGTAGGCGTGAACTTCTTACGCACTACTGTATCTTGTGCCGATAAGTAGCAGGTGTGAGTTCATCACTCGTCACAAAATACGCATCTTGGTTAGGGTTGAATACAGTTGTCGTACCGTCAATGGTAGATTCTACATAACCTTCGATGTTACGACCGTTACTTACATAAGAGTCTGCTGTACTTGCGGTGTCTTGTGTAGGTGTAACTGTAGTATCGTTCTGTGTCTGCGCTTGAGGTTGCGCTTGAGGTTGAACGAAGTATGATTCAGGATTATCACTATTTGAGTCAACGTCTGTAACGTGTTGTTAAGACCGTCGATGTCTACATTGATGCCGTTGTCTGCTAGATCATTGATCATTGAGATTGCATCAATAGCTTGTTGAGCTACATACTCATTTGAACCTGCCTTACCTGCATCATTTGCAAGAGTAGTTTCAATATCACGTAACACAGTTTGTACATCACTAGGGAATGCACTTTCATATTGAGTGACAGAGTGGTAGATACAGGCTGTTGTTGCTGTGGTTCTGTAACTGTTGTATCAACTGGTTGTGCGGTTGGTTGTTCTGCATTAGCGTTATTGATCATTGCACGTGACGCACGAATGTCAGCAAGACTATGAGCTGAACCACCAACCACCAAAGCCTACACCTAACATACCACCAATACCTGCACCAGTTAAGATAGCAGTTTTGTTTTGTTCAGTAGTTAAGTTAGCAAGATCGAACTGTGCGTTATTCTTATCACCAAGAGAAACTTGGAATGCAGTTTGTTGACCTTCATCGAATGCTTCTGTTGCGCCTTCAACACCAACAGCCTGAGCGATACGAGCAGCAACACTTTTACCTGCCCAAGTAGATAGCCACGATTACGCAATGCAAAGTTCTCAATCGCACCGCCCCATTTAGCAGACGCACCAACGGTAGCTGCTGAGATAATACCTGACGCTGCTGCTGCTAGAAGTTGCTCTGAGTTTGGCGACCGTTCTCATCTGAGAACTCACCATACTGTGCGCCCACTGCGTAACCTGCTGCGGGTACACCAACTTGTCGAACTGCTTGTCCATAAGTTAAAGCGTTGTCAACAGCTAGTGATGTGTTAGCTCCACGACCTGCGTTAGCTGCTGCACCCGATACGACCATACAAACCAACTGCACCCACTGATGCAACTAGATCAGGTGAAAAGGTTAGAGCTGCTGTGATCGGATGCTGTGCTGCATACTTCAAGTTGTCTTTCGTACTTTCAGTTGATACGTTCTCACGGAACTCTTGTACGTTCTCACGTGTACGGTTTGATGCACCATGCGTAATCAAAGCATCTGCACGGTCATTAAAGAACTTGTATGTAGAGAATGCTGAGTTACCGATGACGTTGTTCTGAGCCATCTTAACTGCTTGGTTGTATGATGTATCATTACCTGTTGCGTTCTCTACGCCATAAACAACCGCACCTGTACCATAAGATAGCAAGTTACTTGCTTGACCTACTAAGCCCGCAGCACCACCCATCAACTTGTTAAGACCTGCACCTACAATGTTAGTTGGAATAAACGCATCGTACCAACCATGAGTCATTTCACCTGCACTAGCCTTGTCACCTGCCAATTGATCTTTAGCCTGTTTCAAGTAAGCGTTGTACAAAGCTTCTTCTGATAAGCCTTGCTGTGCGCCTTGCTGTGCCATTTGTCGCCACAACTTTTGTTGCCCGACTTGTGATGTATTCATATAGTTGTCAGAAAACCACCACCTGCAACCATCTTATCGAAGAAGCTTTGGCATAACCATTCAGATTATAGCAAGTGTATCGACTTGTTGTTGACGTGCTTGAACCTGAGCTTTGTTCTGCTGCTCTGCTTGTGTCATCAACTGATCGAAGGAAGGTAGTGCGCTTTGTTCAGACGCAGTTGTAGGATTGGCTAACGTATTAATTGCGTTGCCAATTTCAGATGACAGCACACGTTGTGATGCGAGTGCATCACGCTGTGGCTGTAACTTGGTGCTACAAAGTCAAGAGGTTTTGCACTGCCCTGTGTTACAGGGTTGGCGTTGGTATCTTGAGGAACAGACGATTGTGTCAATGGATTAACTGCCATTACAACACTCTCCAAAATATATTATTCTCACTACGCCTTGAATAATACACTAGCTAGGGGACTCATAACACTATATTTTGAACGGAGGGAGTTGGGTTTGACATAACACCTAACGCACTTTCGAGCGATGTGTTGTATCCATATTGCTGATCTACAAGGTTAGGGGCTTTCGCAACATTAGCAATCGCACCTTGATCTACTACAGGAATCGCTGAAACCTGTTCATAGTTGTTCATAACATTTTGGTAAGCCTGTTCAACACTGGCAGGGTTATGGTTCAACGCCTGACCTAACGACTGTGGTGTACTGGATGCGTAGTCTTTACCAAGTAAATAATCATAACTGCGCTTGTGTTTGTTTTGTAAGGTGATGATGGGAATGATGCCCAAATATTTCCGAGCTTATCAATCGCACCTTTGAAGTTACCACCCTTCACATCTTTCAATGCGCCATTCTCTGCAATCAAAGCAATCGCACCTAAGTCTTGGTTGACTGCACCAAAGTCCTCAAGTCCATACTGCTTAGACACTCCATTCCACGTACCATTCAAGAACTGATAACGTCCCGATGCACCACTAGAATTTACCTTACCATCTGTCTGCTTAAAGTTAGACTTGATGTTAGGGTGTTTGGAGAGATCACCAAAGTAATTCCCCCCAAACGCTGTGTTGTATCCGTACTTCTCAGTACCTTCTGCACGTGCAATCAAGTTCAAGAATTTCAAAACGTTCGGGTCGTTCCGTGCGTTAATTAAATCTTGCTTAGTTGCCATACTTATTGTCCTAAGTTAATACCTGCTGTACTCATGGGTTCGGCTGACGCATCTTGTCATAGCGCAAGCGAAGATTGTTTTGCAGTTGTAGCATACGATCTAGGTTAGCACCGAAGGCATCATAGGCAGCACGGTTGTTCTTCACATTACCTGTACCTGCGTTACCTTTGAAGTCACTGTTCTCAAAATACTTACGCATGTTCTGAGCATGAGCGATACCAAGTTGTAACTTCTGCATTGCTTGCGCTGTGGCTTGTGGGTTAGACCAAAGATTACCATCAGCGGGGTTAATACGTGCTGCTTCATTATAGGCTGTCACACCTGACAAAGCACTTGAATTATTCCCCAAACCTTGTAGGGCTTGTTGAACATAAGTACCATCAGGATTCAGACCGAACGAACTAAGTAAGCGTTCATCAGCAGCTTGCTTCGCTTGCCCTGCTTTGCTTGTGTCAGCTTTACCAAGTGATTGATACTCTTTAGGCACAGGGTTGGTTAAAGCATTACCACCCTTCGCTGTTGTAGTTCCACCACCTTGCGCTTTGGTCACAGCATTCAACGCATTGATCTGATTACGAAGTACGTTACCTTCGATCGTTGCTTGTTGTTGGATACCTTGCTGTTCAAGGCGAGCCTGATTATAAGCGTTCTGATTATTCGCCTGAGCTACCGCACGATCACTGGCGTTTTGCGCATTGGCGATACTCCACGTGTTAGCAGAACTGGCGTTAGGGGTACTCGACCCTGTGATAACACCTGCAAGTCGATCAGGACTGATAGGCGCAGATTGAATTTCTTGACCGCCCACATTCGCAGTTGTGACATAGTTTCCGTCTCCATCTTGTGTAACGCTTGTAGGTACAGATGCTTGGTAGCCACCTTCGATAGAAGGATTTGCTGCGCCAATATCACCGAACGCACCCATAGCTGTAAGACGACCAACTTGTTGATCACCCAACGCTTGAACACGTGCTTGGTTTACAGGGTCAGCATAACGACTAACAATAGAACTAACCTGACCACCATACAAGTTACCAGTCAATCGGTCAGATTGGGCAGCAGCTACACGTGGGTCAATACCTTGTCCAACTAAATTGTTGTACTGCTCAGACCACTGAGGACTACGACGCATATCATTAAGATCAGCAAGCTCTGTGCGCATGTTGTTCTTTTCTAACTGCTCAACTGTAGCACCACGCTTATCTAAATCACCTGCCAATAACATCTGACCTAGTAAGTTACGTCCACCTGCATGACCTGAGTTCATTAAGAACTTACCAGTCGGGGCAGATGAAGCTACAGTGTACTGTCCATTTGTGCCATAAGATAAACCTTCACACATACCAAGATCACAAGGCGTTAGTGTACGAGGTTGCCCTTGTGGTGTAGGGTTCAACACTTGCTGTAAGGGCGCAGGGGGTTGTGTTGCCTGAACCTCGATGGTAGGCAACTGCTGTGGTACAGGGTCTTGAATGTCAGGAACAGGTAAACCAAACGTACCCTTCTCCCAACCTTTCTCACCCTGTGCGCCAAGCATAGATGCAATTGCTTGGTTGTCTGCGATCACTTCATCCCGATAAGCAGGGGTTTGTTGATACGCCAGACAGGAGCAGAAGCAGCTAATACTTGTTCAAGTGGAGATTGTTGATTAGTAGCCATTGATTACACCTCGTAATGAAGTCTCAGGATTACCACCGTTCAGTTGTAACTGCTCTCGAAACCGTGCGCCCATTTGTTCAGGGGTTAATGGTTGCTGATAGTCATTCAACTGTTGTGTCTGACCTAACAAGTATGCATCTTGCGGTAAGGTTTGCGTACCCCCACCATACACATTGTTGTTAAGTACGTTCTGAATTACTGCATCATTAACTGCGTTCTGTTCAGCGTTACCTTGTACGAGTTGACCTTGCAACGTCTGAGCTGCTTGGACTTCTGTACGTGGTGCTGTCTGAAATAGGTTTGCAATCTCAGGTGACATAGATGCGTTCATCATTTCACGGTTATGGTTGCCCCAAATGTCAGCCTGATTACTAGACAGTTTATTAATTTGATCAGAAGATTCTAGGTAACGGTTCTTCTGATAATCAGAAAACTTATTACCTAAATCTAATCCTGTATTTAAAGCATTAGCTAATGCACCACCAATGCCTAGACTACCTAAGTTAGCCATTACATATCTCCTAAGTTAGCACCGAAGTCGTATGGGTTGTCAGCCATATCGCCAGTAGGGTTTATCAGTTTTTGTATAGCCTTCTGATCTAATGGTTGCTTAGTGCGAGTAGACTCAGCAGTCATAGGCTGCTGAGGTATGTCTAAACTATCAGGCTTCCAATCTGATCGAGGGGCGGGACGTTCGTATGCGGGTAGCTTAGGAACGTTAGATTTAAATTCACTCATTATGGTGTACCTCCACCAGTACCGCACCTTCTTCCTCACCACCACAAGTATCTTCGGGGTCTTTAAACCATTCTAATAACATTGGCAAGATGAAGCCGAGTAGTGAACCAATTGTTGCAATGTCACCGATAGATTCTTTCGCGGTTGCACGATATGAATTGGCTAAGTCACGATATGATTTAGCTGCTGTTTCCATAAACTGTGCGCCAATGCGTAGACGATCGTTAAGATCACCTTCGATCTGCCCTGCGACTTGTGACACTAACTTATAGTTAAGCTCAAAAGCTTCACGACGTGTTGTTTCAATTGCTTGTGTTAGTGCGCCAGTAACCGCCTGTACTTCTGCCAGTGCTAGACTACGATACACATCCTCTGCAATCCCTGTCTTGTATCGGTGTGACACACGACATAGCTTGATGCGTTCCAACTCTGTCTGCTTCATTGCTGTAGCACGAACTCGAATTGCAATATCTTCGTAGTTAGGTTTGTAGCCACACTTAGCGATTGCGCATAGCATGATGTGCAGTTCGTCTGTACACGCAACTAACTTGTCGGCATGTTCATTGAAAAGCCACTGACCTTTATCCTTGAAATTATCTGTCAGTTTATTCCAAGTGTCGTCAGCCTTCTCAGCCTTCTCTACAATCTTTTGGTTCGAGTATCCGCCCCACAGTGAACCAATAAGGCTACCAACGGCGACCCATTTACCATCAGTACGACGGTAGGGCTTTGGGTATTGAACCACATAGTTTGTGTGGTTGGCAGTGGTGTTTGTACCTGATGTGGTGCAAGCTCCAATGTCAACCGTTTGTTCGCAGGTCATCTCTTATCCCCATTGATTACGTTTATAAGGGTTACGAAGTTCAGACTCAGAAGTAGAATTTCTACTTTCGCTGAATACTTCCTTCGCAAAAAGATATGTCACGTAGCCCATTACGCCTATACCCAATGCGCAGAGTAGCGTCACTACTATCATAAAGATCATCATGCGTGTCCTCCTTCTTGTGATAGATCATCCATAGCAGTTTGCACATGGATTTCACGAATGTCAGTTTGAGTACGCACTTGATATGCCCAATAGATGCGACGACGATCACGCTTCAAACGAAATGGTTTTTGGTTCTTAACTGTGCGTCGATACACTTCACGATCATCTGCGTAGATTCCAAACTCAATCACTTGTGTAACTAAGTAATCATAGTATCGCACATACTCAGGATGACGTACTAGGAATTGATCGACACAATAGTACGGAGCAAGGTTAGCTTGTTCGTGGGTCATAATCATGTATGCTTCACGTGCTTCACCTATAGCGAAGTCATGGCTGTCAGCGATAACCTTAGCTGACGTTGGTTTCCACAATCCACTCTGAGTGAATAGCTTGCTTCGCCATACCGCAGTCATACGTGTGTGACCTTTCTCCCAAGTGTAAACATCACCGCTTCCACCTGACACATAGAGTTCACCGCCACGCTGTGCTTGCACCGCTTCATACCACGCAGTGATATATACACAGTCAAACTGATGTTGGTTATTCTCACGTGTGTACTTAAACATGATACCGTCACCGCTATTGCTGAACGCAAATAAACGGTCATTGTAATATCCGATCTTCAAGTCACGAGGGTTGAGCTTCGCCCATTCTGCTAGAGTGAACCACTCAGTTGTGATGTTATATACAGAAGCGTCAGTGATTCGATACAAACCATCTGTGCTTGTGTAGAACACATTACCTTCATACGACATTGCACCCTGTGGGTTTAAGCACGGAGCATCACGGTTCAAGCGAGTAATGGTTACTTCTTCGGGAAGGTTGCCACGCATTAGATACGGATGACCATCAGTTAAGATGACATTCAAATATGGTACACCACCACCGACAGACTGATCATTGAGATTAACAACCGCCAAGATGTTATCTTCAATAGTTTGTCGATGACGTGAAGGGTAGGCGTGAGGTTGGTTAGGTTCACTAAACCAAATGTCACGGTTCTGCCACACGAATGTAGTCGCATCCCCGATGATACCAACGCCTTGCAAGCAAGTGGGCGGTGCGTTGTAATCTTCTGTTTGGAGAATATCGTTGAACGAAAACACCGTGTGACAGTACGGCAATAATACCTGTTCTATAGGTGTCTCGGCAACTAGAAACCAAGTTGTTGTATCACCAGTTGGAATTGCAACATACCAACGTCGAGCTACCGCATGTTCAGGCGGTGTTTCATTAGCGATCAATGCAACTTGTTCGTCCGTTTGAATAGTCAAAGGCTCACTCGGATATGATGGTGCAGATTCCTCATGACATGCTGTGACGTATGTGTAGATGAATGACAGTACCGTCTTATTGTCTTGGCAATCAAACGTGAACTGATCTTCCATACAACCTTCCATCTGAATGTCATAGGTTGGTGCGCACTTATCTCCTGTGAGATTTACTAACGGAGGATTCTTCGGTGGGCAGATACCAACTTCTACTGCGCCTTGATGATCTAGTACCCATGAAGGGCTAGAACGCATGAGCTTCCCATCTTTAATGAATAGAAAGCTGTCACGTCCACCACGTTCTAATGGGTCAGGTGCTACGAAAGTTTCGTAGTTAAACCCAACCAATACATCACCTGCCACATGAAGTCGTTTCATACCCGACTGGATATGATGCCCATCAGTATCCACTGCCTGTCCCACATATTCGGGAACACGCAATGGACGAATCGCTCCGTCGTACAACACACAGTTACTTGCGTATGAAGCAAAGTTATTCTCTAACGTGTCATCCATACTACGTGGTCGTACACCACGAAACGATGTATTACGCATTGGCTACCTCAGCTTTACAGTTGTCCATTAGCTCACGTAAACCCTGACAATCAATACTCAAGGTGCGAGTCTCACAATCATAAACTAATGGATGCACTACATTGATACCTACACCTGCTGCAATCTCACGGATAGCTTCTACAGAAGAACTCTCATAACAGATGCGACTGTTACTAGGTATGCAGTTGATAGTAGGTGTTTCAATCGTGAGTGTATCAGTTGTCTTATTAACTCCAACAACTTTTAATTTTGTGCAGTGTTTGGTACATGCGTCAGTCACATAAGTAAAGAAGAACTCACCCTCTTGTAGATCAGGGAAGTTACTAGCATGGTTCTTAATGAGACGAATATCACGTGCGCCAATAGGAACAGGAGTGTGGATATAACCACACCCTGTAAGTGGACACGTCAACTCAGCATAGTTAGACGGACACTTCATCATCGAACTCCTGTTTGTGGAACTCTACTAAAGATTCAGCAAACCATTCGAATGATACACAAGCTCCACATGGGAAAGTCTTTCGACCTGAACTTCGTACATCACGAATCACATTGATTTGATTCTTCTTATGCTTCTGCTTGAAGTCCTCAACGTGATCATATCGAACTACCTCTTGGAATGAACCAAAAGTAATTGATAAGTATGTATGGTTGCCAACACCTACCGCATCCAATTTGCGTACCATATTAGGTGGCATGAAGATTACTTCCTTCTCAGGAGTAAGTCCACGTGACAGATGGGTGCGATAAAAGTCTAAAGCTTTTAACATTTTTCACTCCCGATAACTTGTGAGATTGTACCATCAGCTTCGATCTTGACGCATGTGTTGCAGTCAAAACAGTAGGTATCAGGTTTGATCTGTGGTAGTGGTTTCTGACGACCATCAAGGAAGTCTAGTAACTGCTGTGGATTCCACACAACATTCACACATGAACCACTTGGGAAATTAACAGGGTGAGTATTATCTTGACCACGTTCAATGATCAATCCTTTACCTGCTAGGTATCCTGTAACACGAACGATCTCACGTGCCACGCCATTCTCAATAAGTGCATAGTAGTAAGCACCATCAGCAGGTGTCCACGCTGCAACAATTGCAGGGTTCACATACATGAATCCATCTTGAATAGACAAAGGCTTTGTGATCTTCGTGTTCAGAAATAGTTTAGTTACATCCAACATTACATTCTCCACACGTTGCTTGATCTACAAATTCCTCTTGGATAGCTTCGGGTAAATGCGTACAGCAAATCTCAGGTGCGCAACCGCAACCTTTACTTACTGGTACATGAACACCGTTGACATTACAGCTATCGAAATCACCCCAAGTCATGTGTACAGACACATAGCTTGATGGTTTAAATACTACAGTCTCACGGTAAGTATGTCCGTCAACTGCAAACACTGCTAGGTAATAACCCGCAGGGGCTAACATAAAGTCTTTCGACCATGCGTAATAAATACGACCATCGTTTGTCACACCCGATGGGGCGAAACAGAACTTACGGCAACAGTTATCACCACCCATACGAACAAGTGTGATACTCATCTTGTGTGCGTGGGCAAACCAATTAGGGTCGGTATAAGTTGATTGGAACTTAAAGTAACGCCCGATCTCACCACCACGCAACTTAATAGCATTACGAGTTGGGATAGGTCGGCACACCATCTTAGGTGCTTCGTTACATGGGTTACATGGCGGTGGCGGTGAACCACAAATATCAGGTACGTCAGTACAGATAGTTGTCATGCACTCGCCATTATCTAACAGATTACCATTGAGGTCATAAGTTTTAGCTGTCATTAGAATTGACTCCGACTACTGCGCTTGACCATACGAGGGCGACCGTTTGCGAAGTTATGCATACGACGACCTGCGATACGATCTAACGCTTGTTCATAATTACGCAGTGCGATCTGATAAGACTGACCTGATACATAACCATCACTGTCACCTGTATATAACATCGTCACGGCTTTATCTACGACTGCGTGTAAGTGCTTCGTATAAACTTCGTCGGGGATATTACATGCATCGGGTGTGATGTGGTAGTTGTAGTCAACTTCATAACATGCGCCATCAACTACATTCCCTAGTAATCGAATAATATCGTACTGTCCATCACGACGAAAAGCCCGATAAGGATGACCATTCATAGTCACACCGTCAGGCAAAATATCAATCATTACTTGATCGTCAGGGATTTCTAAGATGTATTCTTCCACGCCACGCTGCCCATTGAAAACAACTCGGTCGTGGAAGATACGTGCATCAGACATGAAAGCCAACGTTGCCTGTCGAGCTACATGCTCAATAGTCAGTTCGTCGGCTTTAGGTACTCGTGCGGAAATGTCGGGGATTAATTCCTCAAACTTCCGAGCTTCTTCGTGGAACATTTTTGCCTACTCCTAATAGCGTCATCGCCACTTCCCAATGCGTAGCTGAACGACTACGATTTGGAACTGACTCACTATCTATATCATACAGGTAGTAGAGCATTAATTCTTCTAGGGCAGGGATAACATTTGTAGGAACATCAACAAATGCACTATCGCTTTCAGCTTGCGGAGTGAATGCACAAAGAATATCCAGTTCAACATCAGCGTCATCAGGAATTGGTGGATAAACATTTAATGTATTATCACCTGCAAAGCTCATGTATTGAACTCGATACTTCTCAGGGTCATCAGATAAACACTTTCGACCACGACGTAAGTGTGGGTTTAAACGTTCCATGCTATCGGGAGTAGAAGCATACTCACCATTCACATAAATATCTGTACCACTCACCACACGTTCACACCCATCAATCTTCTGAACACTACCTGCTTGTAAGGTTACTCGCTTAGGTTCAGAAAATATCTGTGGTGCTACCTGTGAAATGGTGGCTAATGCCCAATTGAAAGCCGATAGCGTCTGACGTTTTGTATAGAGTTCAAACTCGTAGTCAATCTCTTGATCTGATAGACGATCAGATACTCGTGTCATTACGCTAATCGGTGTGATATTCATTATTAGCCTACGTTAAGCTGTACAGATTCAGGGTTGATAATCTCAATACGAGATTCAGATCGACCATGATTCGGTGGTGCAGGGATTCGCAGTTTACGTTCTGCTTGTGTGAATAATTTAGGGTTCTCAAAATCATGTTGATTATGATACTTCTCATTATTCGACATATATTTTTTCAGTGTTGCTTCATCATAGATGTAAGTCACACCAAGTTTTAAACAATGCACAGCGTCTACACCATTAGTGGTGAACGGTAAGATTGTACCGTACTGATCAACTACTGCGATTGGCTGCCCTTTATTGATGCCGATCATTTTGTATCCTCCAAAAGATTACTCCGCTAATAATAGCGGAGTAAGGTTAGTCTTTCAACTTATTACGGACCAATCTTCGGTGAACAGATCGGGTCAGGGAACACAGTAGGGCATGGTGTAGACACACAGTTACATTCACGCTCATCTTCAAGATACACAAGCTCTAAGATGATACCGAAGCAACCGCCTAACAATGCAGCTTCTTGACCTTCTGCGGGGGTAGCAGCTTGATACTGTGATGTTACTGCACCAACGCCCGCAGGGTTGAGAACTTCACGGATAGTACCAACTTCACCTACATCCTTAACAGGACGTAACCATGTATAACCAACTTGGGTTAAGTCAACTGTTGCTGTATTAGCATAGCTACCTTCCTGCCCTGCCTGAACAGCAGCGTCGTATGCAGCTAAGTTAATCTTAGTACCATTACCTAGTTCGATAACAGGACGTAGTTTACCAGTAGCAGCTTGTTTCACATGGAAACCTACACCAGTAATTACCCAACCTGAACCGATTAAGTGGGTTACTAATTCATCGTTGTTCTCAACGTGAAGTGGATTCCACTCAGCAGTAAACGGACGATCACCTGTATTCACATGGAATAAGATATGACGTTGACGTTCAATGTGATGCTGCGAAGGGCGTACATTGTCGTATCCGTTGATGCCACTTGTGAAGTCATCGTAGTGACGGAGTTCATTACCACCATCAAAGATATTATAACGAGACATTAATTACTCTCCTAAAGGGGAAGCCGTCATTAAGCTGACGGCAAGTTGTCGATCTTCACATAAGCCACAGCTAATGCTTCGGGTAAGATTACGTCAAAGCCGTAAACTTGTAGACCCTGCCAGTAGCGGTCAAATGACTCATGGTTGTTATCGACGGTACGCACTTTACGCAATTGGGTTACGAACGCAGTCGCATTTTTATCACCTGCGAGTAACGTATAAGTAATCTCGTTGGTAATAGGGTCACGATAAATAGGCATATCGTTTGCGAACATTACGTTGAAGCCTACCAGTTTCTCCCACTTCTCAGAGTTACCGAGTACAGAAGATTTCGCAAGACCACTTACGCATACACTGTATAACGGAGAGTCTTTATGGTAGATGTGCTGCTTCGCTGCGTAAGGAAGGATGATGAACATTTCCTTACCTGACACTTCTTGTTCAGTCAACACTGCTTCTAACATTGCAAAGATTTGCGTCATGTTATCAGGACGGAAAGATACAGGTGCGCCAATCTTACCTAAGTTATATGCACCAGTTTTGATGCCCGCACAAGAACCCTTGTTAAAAGGAGAAGCCTTGATTGGTAACTCAAGTAACAATTCACGTGATACTTCTTTATCGAATTTGCGAGCAGCGTCATCTTTAAATAAGTTCACCCATGTATTGACTTGATCAATCTGAGTATAATCCACTTCATCCAATTTCAACGACCAATACTTCGCACGGTCAATCGTCATGTGGATGCTATCAGATTTCAAGTCGCTATGTTCTAGCGGTTGGTTCTTCTGATAGGTACGGATTTCCGCTTCGGGCGCACGACGTAAAACTACTTCGTTACCTGTACGGTTAATCTCAGGCGGTAACATATTATTACCAGTGATCTCAGTCGTTAAAGCTCCCATGTGGTAGCGTTCAACTAAGTTCTTAGCAAACACAGGCGTAGTTAAACGACTGTAAACTGGGTAGCCTGCTGAACTTGGTACGACATTTTGGTTACGAGACATTTTGCCAAACCTCTTACTTGTTGTAATCAACTAAATCATTAGAAGCGAGTGCTTCAAAATGATTCTCAATTTGGACGTATTTATCACGAGTAATCAAACCTTGACGGAATTGCGCTTGCGCTTTCGCTAGGTCTGAGTACGGACGAACACGTCGTTGCTGACCGCCTTGACCACCTTGAGGTGCAGAGTGAACAGAACCGTTCGGAGTTGCAGAGCGTTGTGGGCGGTTCTTATCTTTAGCTGCGGAGTACGCATCTAACATGGTAATTACCGAACCAACGTCTGAACGCTGATAAGCTACATTCATCAAGTCACGGCGGGTCATACCCGTTCCCTCGACAGGCTCAGCCAAGTAACGAGCGAACTCAGGTTCGGCTGCGATACTATTGACGTTAGGGCGTGATAAAGCTACCTGCTGTTCCACAGACATACTGACCTGTGTAGGGCGTTTAGCTAAATCTAGGATACTTTGTTGATGATCAGCAAGAGCAGGGGTGATACTCGAATCCCAAATATTTCCTAGCACTTCATTGATAACGCTACGAATATATGGGTCTGCATCAGCATACGCTTTCTTCTGATCTTCGGTCAACGCAACTTGTTGGAACTGAGGACGGTAGCCTTTAGCTTTCGCTTCTGCTTCGTTCTTAATTCGCTCACGTTCAAGCTGAGAGGTACGTTCTTGGTTATCACGTTGCTCTTGAGTCTGACGGCTCTGTTGCTGTTGACGGTCATATTCACGTTGCTGACGTTGTTCTTCAAGGAATTGACTAAAGCGTGAATCTTCCACAGGCGCATTGCCCTGTCCACCGTTGTTCGGTGTGGCTTCGTTACCTAAAAGTTTATCTAACTCATTGTTGATCTCGTCATCAATGTTAGATTGGTTGAAGTTATCAAAACCACCACCGTTCTGTTGGTCGTAGAACTGGTTATCATTTGATACTGTTGATCAACTGGTTGTGCAGGGATAAAATCGCCCATGATTTACCTCTTATCGAATGTTCTGTTCGGCTAATTGATTAAGGATTTCCTTAACCGCTTGAACCTTGCCACGTGTAAATTCGTTAGCTTCATTTTCTTCGTATTCTAAACGAAGTTCGTTCAAATGTTCACGCATAGCATCCGTAAATACTTTGAATGTTCCATTATCACGTAAGCCACTCAAGTTACATCGTTGGCGATTTAGTGGATGTTGGATGTTAGACATTAGACACCATTACTCTGTTGGTTAGTATAAACAGAATGACTCATTATATCACCATGTGACTGTGTATTATCAACAGCTAATGTATGAACTTGAGCTTGGCTATCAGGAGTCACAGGTTCAAACCGATACGACCCTGCTAGTTCTAATACAATCGGGGTGTTCTTTGGTGACAACGTGAGGATACCACCTTGACGACGAATAGGTGCATAGTCTGCGTCTAAGCATGATTCCATCTTAGGTGAATAGTGAATCTCAACTTGAGTTTCATCTGACATAGTGTTCGTCAAATGAACAATCAAGCGTTGGTTCATCTCTAGTTTCTTGGTTAGCATAAAGCTTCCCCCAATTCTTTCTCGTAGAGTATATCTTTTGTTTGCTTATATGCAAGTAGTAACAAGCGTGTAGCTTCATTTGCAGGGGTAGTTTCGTAAACATACCGAGTATCACTGATGATACTTTCTATGTCACCCTTAATGATACGACCTACTCGTTGACGACGTAACCACACAAGCCCTTTAGCTTGTTGAACACTTTGCGGTTCATGTTGTTCATATAAAGATTCACCGAATAAGAAACGTAGTGCGGTTAGTACCGCTACATCTTTACTCGTTGCAGCTCCACTCGTCTCTCGTTCAAATGTCTCATCTGTAATTTGTAGATGACAGATAAGGAGATCACGCAGATGGACTGCGTGATCAGATGAACGAAACGCTTTCAACGCTTCTAAGTTCATATTAGCCTTCTATAATATTGTCACAAGCTAGACTGGTCTGCGACACATACCATTTATTCACTGAGTCCTCAGTATTAAACACAACATTACCTGCATTATCAACTAGAACTAAAGCAAAGAATGCTTGAGAAGCCGAGCCATTCCAAGAGTTAAAGTTATCGGCATACAGAACTGTGGTTGTACCAGTTGTTGTAATCTCGAAATACCAATCTCGATCTGACCCTTCGCCTGATTTCAAACCTGTGTCGTAGGTTGCACCATTCATAATAATATTCAAACTATCATCAGCCTGAATAAATCCGTAGTAATGACCTGCGGGAATTGGTGTAGTCAATTGTACACGATAGAACCAACGCTGTTTGTCAGGGCGTAGTGAACTTGCGTTACCACCTGCGGGATGGATACGTGCAGTTGGTGTAACCGTAACTCCATTAACAGTTGGGATTGTTTGGTTCGTGTCAGATGCGCCTTGACTGTATGGTGAACGACCTGCGAGTTGTTCATCAGAAGTACGTTTCAACTTAGTCACTGTAACCTTCGGAGCTGTTGCACCTGCCAGTTGTGAACTTAGGTCTAAGTATTGAGAACCATTGAGTCGTAAAATGAAACGAGCTGAGTCAGTTCCAATAAGAACATCATAGTCGTAACACCCTGCATCACCGCCACCGCCAAACCATGAAGTCTTAACTTCACTACCTGCTTCAACACTTACATAATAAATGCTTGTGCCATCTAGGATAGGAATAGCGTTCTTGTTGTTACGGTAAATCCAAGTACCACACTCCATGTAAGAACCACATAGGAGTTTAGCCATTTCTTTCTGTAGCCATTCTTTATCAACCGACGCTACACCATCATCACCGATGATTACACCTTCACCTGATGAAATGTTTTTAGGTAAGTCTTTCCAAATGAACGAACCGTTACCTGCGTTCGTCAACACTTGCCCTGCAACACCATCACCAAATAAGAAGTTAAAGTGATCACAAGTCATCAGCTTTTCAGAGAACGCTAAGCGGTTGCCATTACAGTCAGTGAACTGAATCTTATCACCAAGACGATCATCGAACCAACCTGCCAACCATGTAAGATTAATGCCCGCAGGGTTAGCTGCTGTACCATCACCTTTCAGAGTTTCATCAGTAATGATCTTCTTGATGTAACCTGCTGCTTCAACTGTATTCACAATGATCGTAGGCAACTCATTACGGAGTTCTGTGATCTTCTGATCTGTATAAGCTTTAGCTTCGGTAAACTTCTCGTCAGTATATTCGTTTGCTGCAACTAATACTTTAGCATCTTCGCTCTCAGCATAAGCCTTGAGTTCATTAGCTAACAGCGTCAACTGCTGATCTAAACATTCGCATGTGACAAGTACATCACCGATGGCAATGTCATTTCCACAACAGTCTTTGAACTTAACTACTTCGGGCAAGTAAGTTGCGATCTGATTGCGTAGCCATTCCACATTCACCTTGAGTGGTGCTGCTTCGTGACCGTCACCATCCAACGAATCATCGTGGTATACCTGACGAGTTTCCAAGAACTGTTCAATTAGTTGTTGAAGAATCGTGTTAGCCCACTCTGCTGTAGCTGCATCAATCTTATTAGTGATCGACTCGTCTAACAACTTCATGCGTTCAGTAATGTCTGTAATCCAATCATCAATACGTTTGTTCAACGCTGCATCAGCTTGGTCAGATAATTCTTTGTTCGCTTCGATCTGTTGTTCTAACAACTCTTTAGTATCAGCGATTGCCTGTTCTAATAGAGCTTTAGTGTTTGCGATCTCTTGGTCAGTCAACTCTTTGTTATGATCAACTTTCTGATCTAACTCAGCAAGTTTGTTTTCTAACAACGTTTGAACTGCTTTCAAGTTTACACAAGTAGCGAGTGCTGTACCTACATGGATAGGTTGACCATCACAATCTGTGAAGGCTTGGTCGATAACACCGTCGATCAAAGGTTTAAGATCGAGTGTTAAGTTCTCACCATTCGCCAAATGGAGAATGAGTGTGCTTCCCTCATAACGGACTTCAACTACTGTCGGTGCAATGATCTTGCCAGTGTCGATACCTTCTTGCACTAACTCATAAAGCTGTCGGCAAAGGACAACTTCTGTATCTTTAGGCAAGTAAGCATTTTCACCACAAGCGACTAGACCGCCTTGTAATGTTCCGCATAAGAGGTACTGATTAACCATCGCATCAACGATGCGGGAGATTAACTTCATCAGTTCTTCGGGTGATTGACATTGAGCCATCAGCTAATCCTCTTAACATTTATTAAATAAAGCAGCATGGATATGTTCGTCAATGACTGGCTCGAAAACTAAATCCAATTTGATTTCTTCTTCGGGGTCAATGTTCGCCATATTTAACTGCGGTTCTATTACGATCTCATAGTCGCCAGTAGCGAATACGTGCCCTGTATTTAGACAGCCCATGTCTACATAGAACTCATCTGTACCACAACCTGCTGCGCAGTTTCGGCAACGAACGATACGTCGCACCGAAACTTTAACACAAGCTGCCAACTCATTCGATGCCACAATGTGCATCATGTGAAGTCCCGCCAATGATACCTTCTTAGTTGATTCCCCCTGATCAAATACATGGAAGTCCATGTCGATCGTTGGTTTGGATTCAGGGTCACAAGGGTCGCATAGCTTAGTATCAATCTTATACCGTTGCAAATACGCTTCAAGGCGGAAGGGAACAATCACACAGTCACGTTGGTTTGCGCTCATTATTAACTTCCTTCAATCTGATTAATGGCAGTCTGACTACGCCCATCTAACTGAGCTGTAGGGTTCTGACCACCTGCTGTTGGTGCAGGTAGACCTTGATCAGCCATGTCATCCCGCACTGCATCAATCATACCAAAAGAAGGCATACCTTTAGTATCAATTCCACGTTGCTCAAACAACTCACGAATAAGTCGCATGATAACTTCTGGTGGAATCTGAACACCTTGAGCAAATGGAGCGAGTGATTGGATTGCCCATTCTAATGAACCTTCCTTCGCTTCTTTCTCAGCTAATGAACGAACACCGTTGACTTGAACTTCAACGTCACCACGAATAGAAGGGTCAGGATTGAAGATCATTTCTTCGTCCACGAACTTCTGAATCAATGGTTTCGTAATATCACGTTCCACAGATGCCATCGTTTGTTTCACGGCTTTGCTTGCTTGGTTCATCACCATAGCAACACCGCCTGATGTACGACCTAGTGTGGCTGCGCCTGTTGCGTCACCGAATGCTAGTGGTGGGATGCCGAGTAAGTCGAAACCTACACGATAGAACTTGTCATACACACCCATCAGTTCCCCTGCTAAAGAAGGTACTGAGTAGAAGCGATACACGTTCTGACCACCAGTGGTTGCTGATACAGCTCGCATCATCATCGGGTAAATTTCTTGAGGGTCGTCATCACCTAGTACGTTACGTGCAGTCACCTCACCAATCGGTGCAGATGCGTACTCCATGTTACGTGCTAAAGCTCGACCTGAAACTGTACATTGACGTTGTGAATCTCGGATGATCTCAACAGGACTCTTGCCCCACATTTCACCTGTAGTAGATGAGAATGCTTTGACTTCAAATGGACGACGACCTTTATCGTTAGAGTTTAAGATTGCCTTAATGACATAACCACCTAGCACCCAAACTTCTGCTTCGTAGAATCGACGTTCATCTTCTACTTCCACACCGTACATAGCTAATGCTTTACCACGAATGCGTCCGTAGAATCCTAACAAGTCATAGTAGCCATCATCTTTACTTGCATCCGAATCTGAAATATCAGGGTCGCTGTCAGGTGCGGACTCAGAGTTCCCTACATTATATGGAATGATATAACGATCGTATTCTTCTAGTGCTAAGTCAATTGCTTCTTCATCATAACCGTCATCACCACCTGCCATATCTACAAGCTGACCTGCATGTACACGTGTACGTTCAATAACATAAGGACATGTATGCGGGTCTTTAGCTTTAGGGGCGGGGAAGAAATCAAACGGTGAAATGTTCTTAACTTTCATAACCATGTCATCAACAAAGGTCAGTCCGAAAGTTCCCCATTTCCGTTTAGAATCAATAACATAGAATGGTCCTTTGATGATAGCTAATGGGTACACAACAAAGTTGTATAGCCAATCATTAAACTCTTTCTCAAAGTCTGCATCCATCAACTTATCACGTACTGATGTGGTCATACGTTCGGCAGCTCGTTGTGCAGCTTCAAACTCATACTGACGTGTGGCTGATGTAAACTCGTCAATGATATTCATCAACTTACTTTGATCACCACCTGCCATCTGTACCAGTTGTGGTAAGCGTTCACGAACTGCGTCACGTAATCGTTGAGCTACATCAGGTGGAAGCTCAACGATAGGACTTGGTTCTAATGTGAATGGCTGAGACATAATCGGGTCTAGGATTTCAGCAATCATTGCTTTGAATCCCATAACGATTGGATGCGTGATATTCATTTGAACGTCACGAAACTGCTCAAACCCTTCATCAACGAGAGAATCGAATAACGTACCTTTCATCTGATTTAAACAGTCGAGGGCACGTTGATGAGCATCACGATTGGCATCTGCTGCGATTTGGTATTTTGTTTAACCATACTCGCAAGCTCATCATTGATCTCTCGCTTCTTCTTTTTCATAGATGCCATGAGTTTTAACCTCGACGAATTTTATTTGGCTTGGTAGATGTTGAACAACCTTTCGAGCCGCAACGAGTCTGATACATAGCCTTCTCCTATTGTGTAGTCAGATGATTATACGCTAGGCGTATATCATAATAAACTTTTACGTCGGTTGGTTTTAATTCGTTTATCAATGCGATTGCCTTGAGCATAACGAGTATCACAACCTAAACAAAAGTATTGTAGCGCATCGCATAGATCGGAAATCCAATTTATGTGAGTCTTTGTTGGTTTATCTTTAACCTCACCACTGACTTTGCTTGCTTCGTACACGTAACCGTTAGTTAGTGCAGCGATCAAATATGGGCAGTCGTCTGAGATTAATAGCATCGGCTTACCATTTGAGTCCAGTGTGCGGAAGCGTTTACGCACGGCTGATAGTCGTGGTTCTAATTGGTTTCCCGAACCCATGTAACTTCAATTGGAATATTAACTTCTTCCAATACTTCAAATGGTGATAACTCTAAACCTTGTCCACCAGTTGCACCTGCGGGGTCGCCCCATGCTGATACTACTTTTGATCGTGGTAAGTGTTGCGCTAAGTATGGCTGAATCTCTTGGTCAAATAAAGTCTCGACCGCCATATTCTCGCCCATGAACTCTCGTGTAATTACAAGCTGACCTGTTTTAGTCATTACACCTTTCAGACAAACTGGTGTTCGCCCAAAGTCAAATGACATCATAATAGGTGCGCCATTAGGCACAACACAATATTCCGCCTTTATGATATGTGTGTCAGGTTGGAACTCAGGGAATACTACTTCCCCTGTTTGTAAATCTGAGAAGTCCCCCTCTACATAAGCTCGCACACGTGTATCAGATTGAGAAAGCATCTTGTAGTAATAAGCATAACCTTCCTTCAAGTGTTCCACATTCTCAGCCATAGGGTTAGGCAACCACTTCTCGCCTTCCTTAGTAGGACGTATGAGAGCAGGGGGTTGACGGAACAACTCAAAGAACGGACGACCTGATACTTCTTCGTATGTATCCCAATCACTACGATCTATCTTACCTTCTAGTTTCTGCTGCCACTTGTACAACCAGTGAGATTTCATTGGTCCGTTCGTTGTACAAAGTACGCCAGTCCATGTAGGTGAACCACGAACACCACTTGGGAAACGTCCCACACGTGAGATAACACCGTCAATGATTGTCTCATTTAGTTCTGAAATCTCATCAAGGAATGCACCTGTCGGCTCATAACCAAGTAGTTTCGATACGCTGTCAGGTTTATCCATAGACAGGAACTCGAATACGCTATTCACAAATGTACCATCAGGAAGTGGTAAACGAATCTTGATGATCGGTGGTGCAGACTCACGAACTTCGGCAATCGGTTCTAGGAATGTTTGGAATGTCTTGAGTGTTGCAGAGATCAACTGTTGGTATGTCTCACGCACAATCAACCATCGAGTCCAACGAACACCGTTCTTATCAGGCTCTTGTTGGATTGATAGCATGGTCAACATCTTCACCATACATGAGGTCTTAGCAGAACCCGCAGGACCAATACATGCACGGACATAAGCTGTTGATTTAGCTAACTCTTTAATCGTAGGGTAGCCATCTAAACTTAGGTCTACTGTACTCATTATTCATCACCTTCAATAATGGTTCGTGCCCGCATCATCGGGTTATCAGAACCGAAGTTGAACTCAATCTTGATACCAGTCCCATCACCTCCCATACCTGCCTTCGGCATAGCTCCACCAAGTGACGCTAGTAGTGTCATAGCTTTGATAACATTCTCATCCTTCGTATCACGGTTCATAATAATTTCATACAAACGTGAGATACCTGTGTCAAGATAAGCATTAGATCGTACACGTAACATCCCTGCACTATCTTCGCCAATCTCGTTCTGAAACTTCTCAACCAACTTCTGAAACGTTGGGTTATCTAGTTTTTCTTTTAATTCTTCTCGTGTAATACCGTGATTAGATGTAACAAACTCTAAGTCGATACTACCAAGATATGCCACATCACGTGCCAATGAAGCTTCTCGTCGGTATGACGAGTGAATCAACTGGTGTACCTGACTGTGTTCTTGTTGATCTACAACGTTTAATGGCAGTGTGTGGGTTGGTTGTTCTTCCTCTACCTGCTGAACGTACATGTCGTTCTCATCAAACTCATTGTCATCATCAAGTAATGTGAGATAATCAGGTTTATGTCCTAACTCACTCATGGGTGTCTCCTAATGATCTATCCTGACGGTGCTATTGTCGAAGGTGGCTATGTTGATGCCAGTGATAATCTACCTACTATAGCAGGTGAAGGCTGCACATTCATCGGTGTAACCTTTATGAACCCTGCAAGATTTGGTAAGGGCTGTACATTTGTCAACTGTATATTCCTAGATGGTCAAGATCAGTACCATACCAACATGCATGAAACTGGTGAGGGTAATGTATTCTCAGGTTGCCAGTTTAACTTTGTACGATTCGGTGCTAACAACGTTTCGGATATGATACCTATTGGTTATCGTCCTAACATCATTGGCTCTAATATGGTTATGACTCCATCCAGTACAACTACACCTTCTCAAAAACTCAAAGCTTGCCCAACTTGCGGTAAGGTTCATGTTGTTGAGAATGGTAAAGTCACTGCTGCTGAGAACATGATAAACGATAAAGAGCAGGTTGTTGGTGGTGACATTATAAAAAATACAGGTGTATGCGATAGTTGTGGTCAATAAAAAGAAAGCCCCGCAAGGGGCTAACTTCATTACTCGATCACTTCGACCTTCACTTTACTAAAGTTCGCTGTGAGTACCGATGCGGATAAACCTTCATCTGCGGTAGCTAGGGATAAGTATAACCCTGCGTTATTATTCAACACACCAAACTTCTGCTCGATGGTTAAATCTTCCTTAACAGTGAAGTAATGTAAACCATTACGACCGTTTAATAAGAAAGGTTTTTCTGCAACGAAGTAACTATTCTGTACGTTTTGGAAAACGTTATAGATATGAGCTACTGGATTCACCGCAGGTAAATCACCTTCTTCTAACAAGCGTTTGATCTCGTCACTACCTACTGTAGTCACAACGAATGTCTTACCTACATCTTCTTTAGGGATGCGGATAGTACCTTCAAAGTGACTGATGGTAAGCGTATCAACTTGTGGAGTGTGGAACGGATAGATGTTATCTACCACTTCAACCTTACCTACAGTCAGATTCTTAATATCAGCGTGACCATCTTTCGACGCTTGAGCAGGTACGCCCTGCGGAAGTGATGTTACTACACCGCCTTCGCCATGCTGATTATCTGATGCGACTAGATACAAATCTTTCTTAGCCATTACTTACTCCTATTGTAGCACTGCTACTTCTACTTCACTAAAGTCAAACAGGTAGACAGCATTGCCGTTACCTACTGAATGTCCTGATAATGTTAAACCTGAGTTGTTATTGTTAAAGCTTCGTGGCTGTTGAACAGTCCCATCTTGCCCAATAACAAAGAAGATTGCACCGATATTATTCCCGCCGAACTGTGCTGCTGTAGCTGCGAACTGTGCGTTGATTGTACTGTTATTCGAGGTGTTAATAACACGACACCAAGCTTGTGATTCAGTTACGCTTGCTTGTACTGCTGCTAACAACTGAGCATTAGCTTTGTATAACAAGCATACGGCTGTACCTAAGTCTTGAGGTTCTACATTAAGTGTACCAGTTACCTTATGCAGTACAGCATTCGGAACGTCACCTGCGAAAGAACTGAATGGATTATCAATAATTTCTGTACGATCAATTCGTAATGCACCTGCTGCTTGCTGATTGATAACATTACGTGCTTGAGTTGCAGGTAAGTTAGTAATCGCACTGGTCACTGCTGCACCTGTAAGTTCCATCGCATCGAATGATAACTGTAGTGGTGGTGTAGTGAAGTCATTGATGAATGTCTGTGAACGTCCCGCTTCATTACTTACTGTTGACCAGTATGTATATGTAGTGTTTGGTTTAAGTCCACTCATGTCAAAATCAATACTGGTTTTATATGGACCTGCATTAACAATGATTTCACTTGGTGTACCTTTTTCACGATATGAGATTGCATAATCAGTGATAGGTGCGCCACCTTGACCAACACCACTAGCAGCCCAACGGAAGTTAGCATGTGCTGTGATTGTCTGTCCTACTTGCTCAAATGAGTTGATGCGTAATGATGGTGCGTCAGGAACAACTGGCGGAACAACACCGTCAACTTCTGTCCACTCAGACTTCAAACCACCGCTAACACTTCGGGCACGTACAATAACGCCTGTGTTCGGGTAGGGGTCAATGGTGGTGAAACGCCATAAGCCGTCATCATCTGCTGCTTGAATCACACCTTCTTTCGGAGCTGTCGTATTATCGCTGAACCAATACTCAACACTGTCTACAACATACGGAGCTGTATTACCTACATCAATATGCGCTCGTACATCATTGATACGTGTACCACCGAAGTTATCAAACTCTAACTCAATTGTTGGAGCTGCTAGTGGTGGCATTTCAAGTTCAATAGAATCTTCGGCTGTAGCTTTCAGATTGAACTCATTGCTTGCTTCGCCTACTAACTTGTACACACCTGCACCGTTGTTAGGCACATCAATTGAGTATGGTACAGCTTCGGGTGCGATAGTATTGGTAGATAACAATACATTATCTTTATATAAATACAGCTTATGCGCTACAAGTTTCGCTCCACCATCAGAACCTTGCCAGTTATAAGATAGGCGAAGTTGTGTGTCAGGGCTGATAACTACTGCACGAGCTACTGGTGCTACACTAATATCGACTGTTGGTTGACTTGGCGCACGAACGTTAAAGATTGGTGTGTTGCCACCCAATACTGTTGGTTCAGACTCAGCACCTTTATCATCAATCGTAGTTGCTTTAATAATGTATGGTTTATTAGCAATCAAGTCTGTGATGTACTGGTTGATAATCACTTCACCGTTAGCATCAACTGGAAGTTGACGTGGAGGTAATACGACACCATTTACAGTAATCTCAATCTTAATCGCTGCGACAACAAACTTCTCTTGCGGAGCTGCGGTTGCCTTAATAGCCCACTCTGCTGCTGCAATCGTACCTTCGGGATTTGGCTGCGGTGCAGGTTTCCAAATATCAAAAGCTGTAACTAATGCAGGGGGGTTTAATACTTCTGTATTTAATTCACACCAGTCTACAGACCAACCTTGTTGGGCACAGTTACCCACATAGAGTTCTTGATCACAACAAACTGCTGTAATACATTCGACTGCGTTTTGGAAAACATAGTCTTTACCACATGCCGTACATGACGGATGCGGGTCGATGTTGTGGTACGGTTCGCCAAGATTGACGATGCCGTGACTACGACCATTCTTATCAATCAGTTCAAACCCACGTTCAGTCTTAGTAAGCATGATGCCTTCCCAAGCTTCTGACCGCATAGTCCACTGATATTCGTTACCACTGTAAATGAACACCTCACCGACGGCTGCTTCCTTAGCCAACTGTAAGACTGTATCATTAATGCAGGGCTTCTGTTTGGTAACAGCCATACATGTCTCCGAGTAAAATTAGCACTAATGCCTAGCAGAGTATAAATGATTATGCCGAAACGTAGTAGCACTGATGGTTGCGGAAACACTATGCGTACTGTTGAACAAGCTACATCCCAATCAGGTCAGGTTTTTGTAAACAACGAAATCCAAACTGCGACGGATGGAACACTTGACTACAGCGCAGGGCAACCACTCTATCAAGGTAACTCTCGTTGCGACCCCGCACGTGAGGGAACTACTGACCCTAAATGTTGTGGTGATTGATATGAAACTATTAATTGCGATACTACTTACACTGGCAAGTGTAGCAGCACAAAGTGGTATCATCTTTATCGGTGGCGTTTATGAAACACCTGAACCATCCAAAGCTAATTCTAAGGACGTTCAGCCTGTCAAGAAGAACGCTGCCATTGTAACTTACACATACGATTAGGAGTGTGTTATGTCTTATGTATTATCGAAGCGGTCGCTTGCTTCGCTTGAGGGTGTTGATGCCCGATTAGTAAGTGTGGCTAAACGAGCCATACAAATTACTAAGCAAGACTTTGTAATCATCGAAGGTTTGCGTACACGTGAACAGATGATGATCAACTACGGTAAGGGTCGTACCTCAGCTCAGCTTGCTGTGCATGGTATCCCTGCCAAGTATGCCCAACCTAAACTTGCTAAGGTGACGTGGCTGAACAATCCGTTCGCTTCTAACCACGCATCAGGTAAGGCGGTTGACGTTGTACCATATCCTGTGGACTGGAACGACATCAGTAAGTTCCGTGCTATCGCTGATGCTTTCAAACAAGCTGCTCGTGAGTCAGGTGTCAAACTTGAATGGGGCGGGGATTGGGCGAAGTCAAAAGATTATCCACATTTTGAGGTTAAGTAATGAATAACAAGGTAACGAATATCGCTGTGTTCGCTGAGGGAGTAATCTCTCTTATGAAGGTAGGTCAAGACATTTATCGTGTCGTGACTTCTTATATGGATGCAGTTGAAGAACTCGGTGTGTTGAAGGGTGACGAAAAGCTCAAGTGGGTCTTAGCCAAACTAGCCGATGTGATTACTAACTTCGACGCTTGGCGTGAACGTGTTACCAATTTATTAATATGATTAAGTCTGCGTATAACCAAGCTAAGACTTTGTTCTCGTAAAAAAGAAAAACCCCTCACGCTATGTGAGGGGTTTTAGTATATGGCTGCAAAGACACGACTCGAACGTGTGACAAATGGATTAACAGTCCACTGCTCTACCAACTGAGCTACATTGCAAAAAGAACCTCCTGACCCATACCACTGACCCAAGAGGTTTAGAAACCCAACACCTTCGTTATCTTTATACTATGGAATTAAATGACCCCCATGTCAAGCGAAAACATGAGGGTCGGGGTATTGCGGGTAGCAAGGTTCACAGTCAAAGACAAATGAACATCGTCAGCAGGGTTAGTCTATAAGGATACATCTGCCTTGTCAACTATTGTCACCCAACGATCATCACCACGTGACAGTAATAGTTTCCCATCACCGTAGACCCAACGCACTGACCAGTTCGGATAGTTGCAGTATGGGGCTTTCTTAGGTTTTACTTGATCACCACGTTTAATCATTGTATATTCTCCATTGGATGAGTGCCATGACGAATCCTCCTTGCAGAGAGATTACCCCTGATTATTAATTTAGTCAGGGGTTTTTTCTGTTTAGCGATTCAATTCAAACCACATAAGGAAGTGCAAGCAACACAAGGCATGAGCAATATGACTTACTCCTGTCTCTTGGTCAAACTTCTCACCTCATGCCAAGCTGTAATATGACGAAGGGCTGCGTCATAATAGCGAGTCTGTGCATTATCTACTTTCATCCAGTTGTCAGGCGCATACTTCTTAGCACCGAACTCCAAGACCTTAGTACCTCAGAGATTGTTCCCTTTGGTAATAAAGAGTATCGCAACTTTCCCCCATCATGCTTAGCACCAACCCCCTCTGCTAATGTAACTTTCTCTTGTTCCATGATACGTTCTTGATTACGAATCCAAGCGTCGTCACGTCCAACCATCGGTGGGTATCGGTGAGTGTCAAATGGATGAGGTTGACTTCGCTCGCTTTGCTTTTGTATTGCAAGTAACGCAAGCAGACCGTCACGTTCCTTACGGAGCGCATCATAGTTCGCAGCAGCTAGGTCTTTATCTTTCTTGTGAGCTTCACGTTCTTTCTTCAACTGTTCACGAGCTTTGGCAGCTTCGTCAATCTCAAGAGCGAGACAGTCTCGTAATAAAACTAAGTCGGGCATTCCAACTTTAACTACGCTTGCGATGCCTTTGAACTGAGCGATCACAGTCGAGATAGCGTGGAATACATCGAGTGATGAAACTGGTTTGGACATGTGGTATCTCCGAAGGGATTTAAAAAGGTAGGTGTATATATTTCTATGAAGCTATATAGTAGCGAGAGCTTCGCTTGCTTCGTACTCGATTCTAAAAGGTAGGGGGTGGGTAGTCAAGTAATACAATCAACCTAGACATGAAAATAAATGAAGCTCGAAAAACGATTCCCCCATCGCCCCTCACCCTCATTCCCTTATAGCACGGTCTACACCGCCTTGCTTTGCGTCACGCTCGCACCGCACACGACGACAGCGAAGCTATCAAAACTAGCCTCACAAAATAATCACACCTATAGATAAGTAGAATTTCTACTTTATCAAAGCTTGCTTTGCTTGCTATGTGTGCCAAGCTTGCCACGTTCCAATAAAAATAATTAAATTATTTTAAAAAACCTATTGACATGTAGTGTCAGTATGCTATTATCGCCTTACTCCCTAGTGACATTGTATTACTAGGTATTACATCCAATCATTTTAAAAGGTAATATACTATGACTACTCAAGCAAAAACTATCGGTACAAATTTGAAGCGAACATGATTGAAAAAACTCGTGGTTTTGAAGTGAGCTATGCTAAAGGCTTATCAATCCTAGTTCCTAAAGCTATCGTGAACAATGCACAACAAGCAACGCAAGGTTTTGTTGATGCGCTTGTAACGGCTGAAACTGCTATGAAGAAAGCGTTTGACGACGTTGTAGCAGTAGCGAAAAGAAAGGCTTGGCTCGCTCCGATGCAGGTAAAGTCATTGCTTTAATCTTAGGCGTTCCAAGTATTTCAAAGGCGCACGACGACCAAGCTATTGCAATGTCTATCAAACTTAAATGGCAATATGCGGCACGTGATCTTGTTTCTAATCGTGGTCAAGTGAATGCAGGGCGCAAAGATGAATCAGAGAAAGGCGTGATTGTTGACGACAAAGCAAGCGAAGCTAAACCAAGCTCACTAGAGGAAATGCTAGTTAATAAAAAGTATGTTGAGTTCGGCTCATTAGTTGCTAGTCGAGTTAAGGAAAGCAACGACCGTACACAATTAATACTTGCTTTGCTTGCTGACTGTACAGCCGATCAAGTCGAAGCAATTAGCAATGCGATCATTGCACCACATAAAAAGTTAGGCGTAGTTCAACCGCCTAAGCGTCAACCGAAGAAACTTGCATCATAACTTAATCAACCAAACCGCCCCGACTTGTTCGGGGTTTTTTGTGTTTGTCGCTTGCTTTGTGCATTTGAGTAGTGAATTTTTTTACTACTCAAAACACTTCACACACTTCACAAGCTAAGTCGTTGATTTATAAAGATCGGTAAAACCTATTGTGAAGTTTACTACACACTATTTTTTCGATTGCTTTGCTTGCTGTGTGCTGTAAGTCTCTAATAATAATAATAAATAATATATAAAGTAAAGTAAGTAAGTAAATGTGCAATCACAAAACGCATACTTTGAAAAACAATACGCCCCCTAGAAATTTTTAACGTGCAAATGTATGTTTTTTGCCTGCAAAGCAAGCGAAGCTTTCATAAAAATATAGTTTTTCTGTTTTAGTCAGACAACGAAAACGCTACACACTCATTTTAGGACTTATCACTTGACACAATCCTTATATTACAGTAACTTAGGTTACTAAATCTTGAGTAGTGTTTTGAGTAGTAACTACTCAAGGCTTATAAGTCTTTGATATTTATCAGCTACTCACTACACACTAAATTTAATTTACTACTCAAATGATCATTAAAGTAGAATTTCTACTTAACAAGCGAGAAATGACATGATATGAAGTTGCACCCTAAAATCTTAAATCTTGTAGTCGATGGTACATTAAGCGACCGCCAATGTATTGCACTTGGGTTAGATGATAAACGTTTAAATGTGATTCGATATGATGAATCATTCAATATTGATGCACCATTAAATAGTGCGCTTGCTTTGCAATTGTGGAAAGGTACGAAAGGCAAAACGCATTTTGAAATATCCTATATGCATATCGGTATGATCAAATACCTATTGCAGTTTTTCAGTGGTGAAACGTTGTCTTACTACACTGGGATAAATCGCATGTGGTTATCACGTGTGCGTAATGGCTTGTATGCAAATGATGTGCCTTTGGTACGTTGTTCACTAAAAGCATTTGTTGATAACATCGACCCACTAGAAACAGAATACAATTCACGCCTATTTAGTGCCAAGTTTGTTTTAGGTGCAATGTATCGGTCGGGTATTACAGCGAAGCAAGCAGCGCAAGAATTGAATATTGCTGAAAAGTACGTTAGACGTTGCTACTTTGATTTTGAAAATAACTAAACTATTTTAATTTCCCCTATTGACATAGTAATACACCGTCACTACAATAGGGGAATCGAAAGCAAGCGAGCAACTAATCATGTTTAACAACATATTGATTGAAGTTGGTAACGAGCAATCCTTTCTAGTTGATAACTTATACATACACAAGTCATGCATTGAAATTAACGTGCATGAAGTGTATCGAGATACCTTAACGCATTTCATCACTACACTATGGGTAAAGCCAAGCCTTAACGGTAAAGCGCATGAAGTCATGGACGATGATGGTAATCGTTATAATGTTGAGTCAGTTATTAAATTAGATGAAAGTAGAAAATCTACTTTGGGGATTACAGTATGATAAACATCGTCAAGCAGTTACCAATTAATTCACGTACAAGTGAAGTGTTATGTGAATCGGGTTTACAATTAAAGATTCTGCAAGTTGGTTATGCCCAAACTATTTATGATGCAGATATTATTTTTAAGTGCGTCGCAAGCGATACAGGCGAGCCGTTGGTATTCATGGCGTACAGCGATAACACAATTCAGCTTACTGATCGTAACGGCAACGAGTGGCGTAACAAAGTCATTGCAGTTACAGATGATATGGACTATCCGATCTATTCGACGCAAGCAAAGCAGACAATGGAAACGTGGGTAAAAGAAACAAACCAGTATGGCTTTATCATGTTGGCTTTATTACTTGGCTCAATTGTTATCGCAACACAAAATATTTATGTCGCTATTCCGTTTCTAGGTATGGCGTTAATTGCGTTACTTGGGTGGCGCAAGGAATACAAAAAGAACAAGCAAGTTTTCCGTGTTTGGGGTGAACCCGACACACTAACGGTATAAGTAGAGATTCTACTTTGTGAGGTGTGCATGGAATTACAAGTTATTGTGTACCGACGACCGAACATGTTTAAGGTACAAGAAAATTTATATAACTTGATGGGTTTAGGTGAGTTAAAAAACCTATTCACCATCGAGGGGTATAAAACAAATCAGGATGAAGTCACTTGGTTTTATCCTGAACGGTTTTTAAATATACTCGAACAACGGTTACTAGCAGAACGTGCTGAGAAGGCAGGTTTTAAACGTGTAACAATCGTCACGCATTCTGTTTATATATTACAGACTGTCAATAATACTAATATCGGTATTATTCAGGATGACATATACCAGAAGGTGAGGGTGTATTTAAATTATCACATGATGCATCGGGTATGCCTGACGATGCAGGTTTAGGTATCATATAAGTAGAAATTCTACTTAGGGAGTAGTAATGACAATCGAAACACAACAAGACAAAGTTGATCACTTTGAAAAACAAATTAGTGAGTTTGTATCAGAACTTACAGGTCAGAACATCGAGTCAGTTCACACGCTATTGGCAATGCGAACGAAGCAAGATGGGCTGTGCATTTTAACTCAAGGCGACCCTGATAATACAATCATGCTTGCGCTTGGTGCGATTCGACAAGTATATGAAACTCAAGTTGACACTGAGCAGATGAGTTATGAGTTGTTTGCCGAGTCAATCAAGAAACTATTGCTTTCTATGGATGAAGTGATGGAACGTTCACAAGACTTGTTGATTGAACAGCAACCTTCGTAATTTTTAGGGGTAGCAATGGCAGCGAATAAAGTCGAGTTGTCACTAGCGTCAGTAGTGACAATGGCAAATCAACGTGCGGGAAGCAAGCGAAACTACCGTCACAACTTTTTCAGTGACAATAATATGCGAGCTTTCAACACGAAGATACCAACCGCCTATTTACTAGGCGCAGATGCACGTCTAGGCAATATGAAGAACGATATTGTGTTCATCACAGCCGACGACATACATGATCATTCAACACAACGCTACACGGTTCGCATTATGAACGGTGATGGTGTAATCATTAATCTATCCGAGTTCCAAGAGTACGAAACATTGTACAAGGCACAGAAACATCTGATTAAGTATGCAGATGAATATGGCTCGGAAATTTCAGCGTCAGACATTTAAGTAGAATTTCTACTTCAAGCGAGGATGTATGTCAAAACAACCAAATGCTCAAACAGCACGTGATCTTAATGCCCTACTAGAAATCGAGTTAGGTGCAAAGGTCGGTTCAAGTATCCACATGTGTATAACTGACAAGCGAAATGTCGTTGTGCTTATGACTGGTTCAATTCCTGACACAATCACAATGATCGGTGCTTGTCTGTATAACTTACACAAGCAGTTGACCGCAGATAAAGTCATTCCAAAGATGAACTACTTTAAGTTTATCGTATGGGTTTATAAACAAAGTATTGATCAGGCGAAACAGTATCATGTTGAAAAGTCTCAAGCGAAAGTACAAGCTCGTAAAGCAAGTGAGCCAAGCGGTACTGACAAGAAAGCCCCTTGAATCATATCTGATTCACACTCGTAACAAGAAAGACTGTTACGACATTCAAGCCAACATCGAAGATATGAAAGACCTATGCATGCAGTACGTCATGGGTTTTTCAATGGCACGTTGGCAGATAATGAAGCCAACTGAAAGCGATATGAAAGCGGTGGACTTCTTCTCCGATGTATTGATGACACGCATTCAAACAGAACGGATTGCACGTTATCCTGAAACGAAGTATGTAGAAGTTTACATGCCAAGTATTCAGAAACGCATGGAGAAACTTGGTATTATCTACACCGATAATATTGAGAAGGCATGGCATCCTGTCACAGATGGGAAGCCAAACCGTAAGTTTTTCTTGGTCACTTTCCAAATGAAAGGCGTAACGCATGGCGGATATGCTGTCCAGTTGTTGTACCCTGACAACAAGGTAGAACCTGCTGTGATCTATCCAACCATTGAAGAACGTGATCAAGGATTGAAGCGTCTGTTTAATGGAGAGAGTAAATAAATGACAGTCCATCACAAGTTTATGCGTGTTGTCGATGCACAAGAACGCAGCCTTAAAATGCTTGGGTACATCAGGTCGTGCAAGAAACGAACTGTTGTTTGTGCAGGTGCGATTGATGGTAAATTAATTACCCTCACGCAGAATACACACAAGTCTACTTGTGATTGTCACTTGCACTTTCCAAACTCAAGCCCGAATGCACGACACGCAGAGGTCGGAGCAATCAAAGCAGGGTGCGATACTTTATACATATCGTACCAACCATGCCCTGAATGTGCCAAAGCTATGATCGAGGGGCGAACTGTTCAAGCAGTTTACTATCGTGACGAAGATAGCAAAGCAAGCGTCGAGAGTATCGAACTCTTACGTGGCGCAGGTATTTATGTGAGTAATGAATGGCTATGATGTATAAAGCTCAAGCATTACGTGTGAATAAGAATCTGATATGTAAGATGTTACGCACACCACGTAACCCTTTATATATTGTGACTGACCACGTAACAGGTGAACAACTAACTGATGGGCATTACTGTGCTAACTCAGCGTGGTTCGCTGCACTAAATAAACTGTCTTCAACTAATAAAGATATGGTGATCATTATATAGGGAGCAATCTAATGTATAGCGAACCGTGTAGTACAGCAAACGCTATTTCATATAAGAGCTTTTGTTTCTTAGGTGGATTAGCGAACCCAAGACTATCTAAGATATTAAGACAGAATGGTACGCATACATATTTCACGTACCATCTTGCTAGATATTAAAATAATCCATTTATTTTTCCGTAACATATTGACACTACATTAGTGTGGTGTTATAATAGTACCCATCTTCTGACAGATACCACAACTTAAAGTCAGCGCAAAATACTTTAGTCCACTGTCAGAAGATAACCAAACAATGAAGTAGAAATTCTACTTTACATAACGACTATTAAATCAAGCGAGAATCATCATGCAAACTTCATCACGTCGCCGTGTGTCAACTGCTAACGAACGTCAATTAACTGTTCAATACTTAGCAGGTTTAATCAACAACCAATTACAAACTCCACGTGCGGTAGCCGTTGGAAGCGGTATAACACAAGAAGATTTCAACCGTTCACGTAATATCGTGGGTACTGAAAGTTCAGTAAACAACCTTCGTTATTTCAACACATCACGTACAACAAAATTCATGGGTCGTCGTACAGTCGATCGTCATAACAATCATGCAATGTTCATGGGGTTAGAGATTGAAGGTGCGCCACTGTATACACAGCGTGATAACTTAAACCGTTACTTAGATCAACAAGCAACTTTACCCGAAGGTCAACGTATCTTTGGTTTGAAAACAGATGGTTCATTGTATAGCGGTTACAACTGTGAACTCTATACAGCACGTGCAACGCTTAGTATGTTGCGTAACAACGTAGCGTCTATCATGGAAAACATGGCAGACAAGATGCACACCAACCCTACTATGGACTTGATGGCAGTATCACGTAGCTCAACCCCTGCGAATAATGATTCGATCAATCAGTATGGTATGCACTGTCATATCGGTTGGCAGGTATACGGTTTAAGTTTGAATGAACCTAACTTCAACCAAACAGATGTAACGATTGCACGTGTTGGGTATGTGTTGACTGCATTGTTCCGACACATTAATTCATTAGCTCGTCTAGTTGGCGGTCGTCCAAAGACTCGTTGGTGTGCAGGTAGTAAGTCAGTTTCAATCCGTTCATTAGTTGATGCGTCACATCAACGTGGTGCAATCAATACGTTTACTCGTCACGGTACAGTTGAGTTCCGTTTCGGTCGTGGTAAGTATGACTACCAACACACAGTTGGTTATGTAGAGTTGTGTCATGCAATGTTTAAGTTAGCAGCTCAGATTGTGGCTGAGGACTTAGATCACATGGCGTTGTGTACTGCATCATCATTAGATTTGCAGTGGACTAACCCGAATGCTCGTTCGTTCTATCAGAACGGTAGCTTCATGGTATGGAGTAAAGAGCGTGAGAAGTTACAGCGCAAAGCGATCAACATTATGTTCCATGATTATGTCATGGCGAACAAGCACACTATGAAGTGTTAGCAGGTTTGGTTGATGCGTACTATCAAGGGGCAGGTAAACAATTCATTCGTCCGATTGCAGAAGCGTTGACCGCAAAAGGTCAAGAGCAAGCTGAGCCTGACGTTGTAGAAGAAACCTGTTAAGTAAATATAAAAGTAGAAATTCTACTTCGGAGTAGCAAATGAGTTTTTCAATCGCAGCAATCGCAGATGCATTCTCAAACAACAAGTCACCTGAACGTTGGTTGACGACAAGCACATCTGAACATCATCAGATTCGTGACTGTACCAAGTTAGAGAATGGTAAGTATGAACTATGGTTCTATTCACGTCCACCGATGGAGCTTGAACAACACCAAGCAACATCATCTTCATTCTCATTGTCGTATGTATCACCAGTGATGCAGAACCAAGTGAGTCGTAAGGCTCGAATGTCATCACTTGAGAAAGGTGTGTTGATGTTCACATGTGATGGTGTGTTTAAGGTTGATACAGTTCGCACTGATAAAATCTACATCACACATAAAGGCAAGTCAGGTCGTGAAGAAAAGAAAGCAATCTATGTTGAGTGTCTAACTCGATTAGGTAAGCGTCTGTTCTTGTACGAGAAAGATGATCACGGAATGTTGAAGCCATTGATTCCACATCATGCAATCATGGGTATCTATGCTTCACCGAACTACAGTTATATTCCTGAGCAGTTCGACGCAAGCAATGCAAGTTGGATTCCACCGTTGGCTCAGACTGTCTATGATTATGAAGCGAAGTATGTTGTAGCTTTAGGTCGTGAGTATGCACAGACAGCAGAATCAATTGGTAAAGTTCAGAAGGTCGATACCAAAATGGTTGAGCAACTTCAATCAGTTCGTACAGAAGCAACGTTCTCAGCAAAGGCTGTAGGTTTTGCGAAGAAAGTGTATCCACTTAGTCGTTACTTGGCTGACACAGTTGTCAACACAAACAAAGTAACCACAACAGCAGTGACAACTGTAGGCACAACACCGAAGGTTGCGACTGTAGCTTATGACAAGTTCAAAGCTGTAGTGGTAGGGCTTCACAAAGTATTAGCAGATGCACGTGAAGAAGCAAAGCAAAATGAACTACCAGTATAAGGAGTTGGTATGTACTGTATCATTTCAGAACGACAGTTAAGACAGTCGAATTATCGTGGTAAGTATTGGCGTGGTGCGTTGTTGAATATCAAAACCACACATACAGAACAGATGCCATTCATTGCATTTGCGATTCCATCAGAAGCATTTAGTGGTTCGTTGGAACTGGCACGACTGGTTGCATACTTAAACTACTGTAACCGTGAACGTCACAGCGAAGATGAAGGCAAGTCTTTCATGTTAGTTAAAGCAATGGGTACACCTAATGGTGTGACGTATCAGATCGTGGCTCGTGGTGGTGCAGGTATCACACGTGATGATGGCGAGTTCCCACAACGTCGAATGACTTTGATGCCAAGCGAACGTGAGAATGACCCTCGACGTAGCTACTTCAATGCACCGACACGAAACATCTTATCAACACGTTCAGCTCCAACTGATAGTAACTTCGATGCGTTGTCTATGTTCTATACGAACAACAACTTGATGTTCAATTCAGCAGAGTTGAATAAGTTTAAACGTGCAATGGGTTCTCATTGGGAAGCACGTGACATGGAACGTTTACGTTCGTTAATCGAACAGCGTTATCAATAGGAGACAAGTAATGTCAAGACGCAGACTCACGCTTCCACTTAATGAAGCTAAGGTATATCACCGCAAGGCATGTGAACATCCGTACAGCATGAACGCATACCGTGCATTGTGGGGTTCAGTACATCGTTGTAAGAATGTAGCGAAGCAAGCGTACATCACAGCGCAGGGTGATCTCATTGTGTATATGGTTGACAAAGATATGTCAGTACCATCAGAAGTTCAGAAAGGTTTTGCGTACATCATCGGTGATGGTGGGGCAATAACAATCCGTAAGTTTAATGTTGAAAACATTACGCAGTTGCGTACACAAGTTCGTCAACTAGCACAAGCATAAGTAGAATTTCTACTTTATATAACGACTATTTATTTTAGCAAGCGAGTATTTATCATGTGTCAATTTGGATTAAAGAATCAGGTATCGTTCTCCCACGTGCATTTTGGGATTCAATCAACGCAGCCAACCGTGAAGGTCTAGGTCTATATAACTTAGACAAGGATGAGATCATCAAGACTCAGGACTATGAGCAGGGTTGGAACTACATCAACGACAACAAGCAAGATCGTATGGTGGTGCATCATCGCTTGGCAACATCAGGTGCTAAGACATGTGATCAGTTACACGGTTGGGATATGGATAACGGATATATCTTCTTCCACAATGGCGTGTTAAAAACTTACAGTGGTACTACAACCATGTCTGATACGCAACAGTTCGTAGAAGAATGGAAGGGCGCACCAGTCAAGGGCATGATCAAGTACCTTGAAGCGATGGAGAAAACATCACGCTTTGTATTGGTGAACAAAGAGACAGGTGAAATCTTACGTCCCGATTGCGCTCGTTGGAATCCAGTTTACATCCACGAACTAGGTAAGACTATCCAGTTCAGTAATGACTATGCATTCCGTTATCACATGTTGCCACCTGCGTACTCACGTTGGTCAGGCTATGATGATGACTGGTCTTATGGCGGTGGTAATACACGTTACTTTAATAGTGGGAACACCAACACAAAAAAGCAACGAACCACTCGATCGGGAGCAAAGACAACGAAACGAGTGGAGTCGATCTTCGAGCAAAGCCTAAAGGCAAACGACGCAGAAAGCATAGAGCTAAAGGGCGTCACCGCTTTTGATGCGAAGAAGAACGTCCACGTAAACCAAGACTTAGGACTTGAGTTCTTGTCTGAACCTAAGATTACAGGTTCACAAACGTTGTATCGTCTGCCTGACATTGCACGTTTGATTGGTACATCATCGTATGTTCTTTGCCAAGACTTATTGAAAAGGCAAAGGATGAAACCAAAGAAGTTGTTATGTTTGACAACAGCTTTGCAGATGTTATTGCAATGAATGATGTGATGAACTGTGCATCGGCTGACATTGGCAAAGCGTTTGTTCGTATTGCTCGTACATCAAGTGTGATCACACACTCGAATAAAGAAGTTAAGAACACAGCGTTGTATAAGTACATCCGTTCTTATGAGTTGCGCATTGGGCATCGTTCAGAGTGTAACTTAACACTGGCACAGTTCTTAGCTATGGCTTGTATGGTTGAATGTTTATACGACCAAAGAGAAACGTGTGACCTTAGATGAAATGACAGCAGCAAGTTGTTTCGTTGAATCATTGGCGGAAGAACTCACAGTAAGTGGCGACTTCAAATACTTTAGCTCGTTCGCTAAGCGTGTACTCAAACGTTTCGTGTCAGACTTTGAAGAAGAAGTTTTGATGGAATTAGAATCGTTAGAGGAGGCTGCAAAAAAGAGTACGCTACTCGGCAACAACTTGGGAAAGCGGGACAGTGGGACGACAACTGGAACGTGGACTCGTGGGACAGGGATGAACTATTACTGATAGATCAATCATCGGGAAAGGAACATCCGTCGAGATACTTGAGCGAATCAGACAGAAGTATGAGTCATTACTCAAGCATTTCAAGCATGGATGATGCAGAGGTTAATGATGCGGAAGAATACATATCAGTGTATGACTGCATGAAGCTTTGTACAATGCCGTGTCAGACGGACAACCTAAATCAGTAGTGCAGTACATTCATCAGGCGAGTGGCTTTGATGATGATGCATTGGAAGAAGTAGCATCCGACTTCGATGTGGGGTTGGATGATATTAAACGAGAGTTTCTATTAAAGTAGAAACTCTACTTTTATAACGACGATAAGCGAGACAGCAATGAACACCAACATCCACACATTAAGTGTACCATTTCAATTGTTTTATTTATGGCGTACTCAACGTTTGAGTATTCCAGTTTTAGTAAGTAACTTCACATGCCAACATCACGGCGATCGTATCACTGAGATCACCGAGTGCCCGACACATCGTGTGAATCGTAATGAGTTACGTCGTCCATCAACAGGACGATCAGTGAAGGAAGATGTAGGCTACCACTACAAAGTAACGGAAGGCACACAACGTTATGAAGGTCATAGTTATTTACCTTCGATGACTGGACAATGGGTGCAACAAGTACATGAGTGGCGACTCACAGTATCAGGTCAGCATTCTGACACAGTGTTTTGGCAAGAGCGTGGCGTAGGTGTGAAGGTATACATCCCGAAGCACATCGTATTCACAGATCGTGGGTGGCAAACTGTAGATACATCATGCGTAATCCACACATGAAACTCTATCGTCCGTTGGGGTATTCAAACAAGTCAATCTTGGAGAGTAACTTCCGTGAGATCAATCGTGAACGTATGACATACGATCGTCAGTTCGGTTGGTATGACACGACAAACTTCTCGAAGGTTGAAGTGGATGGTCGTGTGGAGTTGCATGATATTACAGAAACATTTGAGTATCGTGGTAACTCATACCCATTGACAGCAGGTGCATATCGTGTAACTGATGTGCAGGGTATGCGTAAGTTTGTTCGTGGTCTTGTTGATCGTGTTATCAAAATCAGATCACACTTGATGCAGCAGTTCGTGCATTCAAGCATGGCTTACATCGTGATGGGTATGCAGAGATCATCATGTCTCGTGGCACATCACCGATTGATGCAGAGATTATGTGGCGTGGTCTTTACACGAAGAACCCAATCAAACTTCAAGTTGAGAAGGTTCGTATCTTAAAAGAGTTATCCAACTCAGTTAAGATCGTGGGGTCGAATGGATTTGCGGTTGGTAGTTTGTAACCATTGTGGTAATACAATCTATACATGGCAAGAACATGAGACAGCAATCATTGATATTCGTCAGTACCAATCGACAATGGTGATGCCGATGAAGATGATGATGAGAACACAGAGACATATCGTTTCTGTAATGAAGAACATGCACTGCAACATAACTTGGTGGCACGTTCAGTGGGTATTCCACAGAAGCATGGCTATCATACAGATGTGTTACGTCACATTCCGATGGTGGTTCAGAACGTAAGGCAGCTCATGGTGAGTTGCGTCGTTGTGGTATTGAACTTGAAACATATCACTGTGAATCTTCATCAGCAGAACTCACCAAGTATATTGTTGGTGGTTCATTACCGAAGAAGATGAAGGACAAGCAAGCGAAGAAAGCAATCGTGTGGAACAATCGAACTTATGAACAGTTCGGTGCAATCCCGACACGTGATGGTTCACTTGATGGAACGTATGGAGTTGAGTGGGTGTTCCGTCCATCTGACTTGAATGGTATGTTTCACGATGTGAGTCAGTTCATGGCGATGACTCAAGGTTATATTGAACATGATGCAGATGCATGTGACAGTAACAATCGCACGTATGGTTTACATATTCATGTGACTGCGACTGATACCATGAAGGCACAGCCGACACGTGTTCGTGTTGCATTGATTGCAACTCGACTCGACCGTATCTTCCACAAGCTAGGTCATCGTGGTTATACAAACTACACACGTAAACTTGACTGTCGTTTCTTAGTCAACCATCAAGCGTTGATTGAAAAGCGTAACAGCTTGAAAGCTTTTGTTGAACGTTCAGGTCGTCCATCATGGATGGGTTATGTGAAGCCGATGATCTCAGGTGATGCAGGTGATCGCTTGCGTGTACTTCAAGACTCAATGCGTCAGAAACGTATTCGTCCATACGGATTGAGTAATGATGGTGAGGACATGATCAATGGTGCATACAACAGTAACTTGTTCGTGCGTTATAACATGACCAACATTAGTCTTGGTCGTCCAACGATTGAGTTCCGTCATGGTCGTTCGTTCGTTGACCCGACACACATCATGTGAACGTAGTGTAGCAATGGTTATCAGTTGCTCAGCAAGTTATGACAGTACACACCATACATCTCCGTGATTATGTATTCAAGAATCGCAAAGAGTATCCCGACTTGCAGAATGGTTCTTGCAGAACATGGATGAAAGCTTCGTGACACCACGTACCACGTGTGTTGGCACGTATCGGAGGATAGTAAATTGAACAGACTGGTAGATGACAACGGAGTAGTTTGGAATAAAGTCTTAACAGCTAAGGCACTCCAAAGATTCTCCGAAGGTCACACAGTCTTAATCGCTGAGGTGAATAAAGACTGTGTGATACTCAATGACAATTGGGTTAAAACAAAACGTGCCAAAGGGGAGTCGTGGTATGCACCACACTTCTTTGCGACACCACGATTCGGTCACGCCTGTCATCATGTTCGTGATGGACTAAGTGCAGGTAATGTTTATACATTCATAGAAAGGAAGTAGAATTTCTACTTCCTAACCGAATAGATAAGAGGTAGTATAGTATGACTACGATAGATCAGAAGCTCCGAGATAAGTTTAAAGCAGCACTTACCGTATGTGTTATCGCAACGCAACAGATGGTTTGATTGATGTTCTATTCAGTGGGATAGAAGCAAGCAGGTAATACCTACGTTGCAGTGCAGTCGTTCTTTGTATTGTTTTCTTAGCGGAGTAAACATGGCAAGGACACGTCAGATAAAACTGATGACCACCTGACCCAACTGAATAACTTAGGTGACACTAAGATTTCAACACTTAAAAATTATTTAATAGCCACACCAAAGGTAATTCTTGGAAGCCGTTAGATGAAGTAGGTGTGTGGAAAGTGCAGATCGTAACTGATCTGCATGACTCATGGTTGAATGCAGATAACACGTACATCGTGGAGTCTAAGTTCGAGGACAGCATGAGTTATATGGATGCGCTGACTATGGCAGTGCGAATGTTTGATGAGGAATACATGGAGGATTATACAATCGCACCACAGAACCAAACGCATGTAATAAATTGGTTAGTGTTAAGGCAATAGCCATGACATTATAAGGAGTGTGGCTATGCGATTCGAGACTGCTTATGGTTATTATGGAATAACCCCTGCGGTTTTAGGTGATGGGTATTGTTTGTTTAAGAGTACCACTCACAAAGGCTACGCAATGGAGATCGGCACAGGCGCAATCATCTATACCGAAGGTATGGAACTGCGACATGAAAACACAAGCGAGGAAGTCAGCAACATCTACGCTACAGTTCTAGTGAATGGGTTGGAGATGTAGAAGCACCAAGCGTATTGGCAAAGGTTAAGGCACATCGTTTAGCACACCTCAACCCCGATGCAATCGTGGAGATTAAATATCCACAATACACAACACGTGTAATGTTTCCGCACCACTCAGAGTTCGTTGATCGTTTCATCATCATGGTAAAGAGAAGTTGATCACCAAACCTAATCGTGAACTGTCAGTCCCTTTAACAATCTTACTAGCACAGCGAGACTGATATGAGTACACCCGAAGGTAGGTCAAGTCGAGAGTCGATGCGATCTTAGCTAAGTACACAACCAACGTACTTATCAACCCGACAACCAAAGGGTACGGTAAGTCAGGTGTCAGCAGATAAGATCACATGCATTGCAGGTTTCTTTGTAGCAATTGAAACTAAATCAAATCAGCAGTGGGTATCAGAAGTATCCAACCAAACTGCAACAACGTTTCCTTGCCAATGTTTGCGCAACAATGGATACATTGCGGTGATCAATGAAGATAATTTGATAAGCTTGATGATTGGTTCAGAGTATTGCACACCCTCACACTATCCGTTATCGGGAATTGATCTTTGATGGATGCCCTCATCCATACGAAGCAGAGCAAGCGAAGGAGGTAACGTTTTGAAGCAAGCCGACATACTGGCTTTCAGAAGCAGGAGTTAGAGCAGCTATGTACGAGTACATGACTGATCGAAGCAACTGTACACTGTCAAGCCAAAGAAGGTAGCAGTGGTAGGTAACTCGGTGTTGAGTACATCGGAGCGTGACCTAGCCAAAGCATTTGAGAAAGTAGAACTTCTACTTAGTCAAGACGAAGAAACATTAAGCGAGTAACAATATGTCAGAACAGCAACTACAACAACATCTAATTTTGACATTGAACATTAGCAACTGTACCCAACGCAATGTATTGTCAGTAGGTGCAGTGTTATTTACGAAGGAAGGTATCGTTGATAAGTTCTATGTGAATCTATCAATGAAGACATTTAGATAAGGGTCGTGCAATTAGCGAGTCTACATTCTACTGTTGGATGAAACAGTCACAAGAAGCAAGCACAGCCTTGACTAAGATGTGTTCGCTGTACGTTCAGGTCTTGGTCAGCTATGCACTGGATGAATCATACATGTCAGATTGATATGAAGCATGTGAAGGTGTGGGGTAATGGTTCAACGTTTGATAACGTGATCATGCGTGACATTCTAAAGCAGTATGGATACCCGAAGAATACTGTGGCGTTTTTGGAATGACCGTTGCCACCGCACGTATGTTGCAGAGAACAACATCAAAAATTGAACCGACTGTGCTCACGATCGTTAGCAGATGCAGCAGCTCAGGCGCACACCCTCATTAACTACTGGAATAAATACATGCTATTTGGTTTTATACTTTGGCGCAGTCATTACTGTTGCTGATTACATTCAGTGTTATGTTCGTCGTCTTTGATGGATTACGAGTAGACACCTATGGTTTGCGAAGGATTATGGTGCACGTTTTGCGTTGGGTCTAGTCGTCGCAGTTCTTTTACACACAGGCGCAACAGTTGTCGGAACTGGATTCACTAAGGGCTTCCTTAGTGGAGTGAGTAAGGCAGACAATCAACATCAACTATAACGAAAGTATAACTTCTACTTTAGGTGAGGAAGATGGGCAGCGTTCACGAGAACATTAAAGTTCAGAGAGCGTGGAGAGGAGACACCTGAGAACATTAGGTTTGTGTGAAGATCTTACACAACACACTAAGTTTCTGGTGACTTCCTCAGTCTTGTAGAGTTAAGCATCACAGGACTGCAAGCGTTCTTACGAGTGTGACACTATTTTATTACGTCAAACAGCCAGTAAGACAGATGGTGATTGAACTATACCGAGAGCTGTCTAAAGCTTGGGTAGTTCATGGAGATTAATATGAACTTGATAATCAATGGCGCATCTTACCCTGTCCTAGATAATGGATTTGCTGTGATAATATCGTGCAACGCATCCAACGTGTGTTAGGTAAAGCCACAGCACAGCACGAAGAAATAGCCTACGATCTTTACCACAATCTTCAAGATGATTTAGAAGGTACGGAAGATTCTGCGGGTAACTACTTCGAGTTACATACAGAGGAGAGTAATGTCTATCATCACGTTAGACTTTGAAACCTATTACGATGACGAGTATCATTGCGTCGCATGACATACGAACGTACGTCCGTGACCCACGCTTTGAAGCCATCATGTGTTCCATCCATATCCCAAGTGAGAAGGAGTTTGTATTGGGTTACGGGTGACGAGATAGGTAAAGAGTTACAGCGTTTAGAATTAAACAAGCATGTGCAGTTGCACAAACAATGCTTTCGATGCATTCATTATGAATGATCACTTCGGTATATCAGCAGCAGGTTACGGATGCACAATGCAGATGGCTCGTGTTGCTAAGAATGCAGAAGGTTCAGTCTCGTGGATAACTTATCGAAAGAGAATACCTCAAGCCGAAGGCACGTATGTTCAGAACATGGATGGCGTTTCGTGCAAGGGATATGAGTGAGAGTCAGTGGCGTGACTATGGTGAATACTGTCTGACTGATAGTGAGAACTGTACGAGTCTATACAAAATCTATCGTCCGTATTTTACAACGCAAGACTTGAACTTAATATCTGAAACATTACGTTGGGGTCAGGTGTAGTTTCGTCTTAATGAGGAACTGTTAGAACGATACGTGGAAGAACTAAAGGTACGACGTGAGACTCGGGTAGATTTGTTATCTGATAGCTACAACACTGACACCACTAAGCTTCGTAGTATGTTGCGTTCATCCAAAACATTCGCACAGATTTTACGTGATCAGGTGTTGAACCACCAACGAAGATCAATGACAGGTAATGAACCCTATGCCTTTGCCAAGACTGACTTGGAGTTCAAAGAACTTGGCGAACATTACAACCACGTGTAGTTGATCTGTATGAAACTAAAGTAGGA